>CANTUR010000292.1:600000-768242 GCA_947683625.1 Mallotus nudiflorus
TAGCGGTATGGCTTGACCTTCATTGGCCATTTTGACTTCTTTTTTAGATAAATTCTAACAAGCTGAATGTCAACAGCTCGATCTTTTATTGACCAAGCCAGATTGGCTTTGTCTTTGGTTTTGCTTTTCAATTATGGCACATTGCTATATATATTCGCTCCGACGTACGACCATGTGAGCTCCAAGTAACAGAAGACCTATGATCGACCTTTACCTTTGTTATTTTGAGGTTATATTATTAGTATCACATTCGAGTTACAACTATTATCTCTATCTTTTAGAGTCCACGGATTAGTAAATTATAAAAATTCAAACATGCAAGCTGAGATGGTAGAGCTAGTTGCCCTACGAAGTTGGAAAATTCGGATTTAAGATCTTTTTTATGTTGTATGAGGGTCCAAAATCCAAGTGTATGATAGCATATATAATCTATTTCTTCATATTTATCAACCACAGTTCAGAGGCTTGGTTCACCCCGAGCTTTAACTGCTTTTCTTTATTAGGTTCAACTTGAATTCTGAATATTAAGCTGGATCTATGAATGCATTGGCTTGCTCCTATGACAATGATATTGCTCATAATTAAACTTTACAAACATAACTTTTTTACATTAAAATCAAAAGAATGAGCCCGAATCTTTCGAAGGAAAAAAAAAATAATGAATGAGTACAGATGAAACTAAACTCAAACCTAAACAACATTATTATTTATTTTCTTGTGAATAATAAAAGAACTGTACATTTTATTCAAAAATATATATAATAAAAAATAAATTTAAATTAGCTACCGGTTGGTGAAAAAAATTTAAAATAAAGCTAATGAAAACTAAAATTATATTAATAATAGATAAAATTTGCTGATAGGGGATTGTGTTGTATGCAAGTATATTAAATTAATTGTTTAAAAATTTTATAATTTTTATAATTTTATTTGAATTAAATTAAATTAATTAAAATTTAATAAACTGAAAATCTAATGATGTGGGAAAAAAATTGAAATTTTTTGGAACTAAAAAAACCTGAAATTAATATAGATTGAAATAGTTATCAATTGGAAAATTTTGAATCTATCTTTGATGAAAAATATTAATTATCAATTTCCACGATGGCTAAACCAAACACAACTTTATATTTTTTTAATAAGTATTTAATATTTATTTAAGAATCTTAAAAAATGTTATTTATATTAATCTCACAAATTCAAAAAAATTATTTTTTCAAAAAATACTAAACTCGAATTTTAAATTCAAATTAAAAAATAAAAATAAAATAATTTTTGTTTTCAACTACTTCCACTAACACTACTAAAGTTACCATGCAAGTTTCAACATGTTGGATAAGGTGATGCAAGGATGAGATAAGTCGCCAGTGATGCCTAGACCTAAGGCTGAGACACCCAGGATGTTAGGTCCTGAATTCAAACCAAACCAAGTTATACCTTAACCGGATAAAATTTATATTCGTGGGTTCGGTTTAAATTTTTTGACCTACGCTAATACTAATAATTACAGCGTCCCAAAAAAAAAAAAGCGTCAACGAAAGAGAGAGGAAGTAAGGAAGACACGATGCTTCCTCATTTGGCGAATGAAACTCCTTGGAAACACTTAGCCTTTAATTTTCCTACTACATATACCATCTTCACTCCCATCTTCTCCTCTCATCCTCCTCCTAAAACTCCATTTTCTTGTACATTTGAATTGAAGCAGCTCTACTCCTATTACAACACTAATACAACACAAACAAATGGCAGCAGAACAAGAACGAGCTCAGTTAGCATCTGCTTTGGATTTCATCGAACATCACCTCCTCAGCGATCTCCTCTCACCCCTCCCACCCTCAACTTCTTCCTCCGCTTCCAGTTCCGTTGAGCTTTCAACTTCTGATTACTTCAATAACGACCATTTCTTCCAATTACACGCCAAACCCCAACTCGTCGATCTCATAACTCCGAAATCCGATGACAATACCCAACTTTCTGAACGCAAGGTAAGTTCAAACCGGAAGCCATTGCTCCAAGTCTCGCTACCTCAAAAAACCAAGTGGATTCATCAGTCCCCGACGAAGCCAGTTCAACATCAAGACAAAAAGCATTACAGAGGTGTTCGACAGAGACCGTGGGGCAAATACGCTGCGGAGATCCGAGACCCGACTCGGAAAGGTGCGCGCTTGTGGCTCGGTACTTTTATTACAGCTGTCGACGCTGCTAAAGCTTATGATAGAGCTGCGTTCCAGCTGCGCGGTTCGAAAGCTATCCTTAACTTTCCTTTGGAAGCTGGGAAGTTAGTTACACGCGCTGACGAGGGAAGTGAACAGCGGAAACGAAGCAGAGAGAGCGCGATTGATGAGATGGAAGAGGGAAAGACGAAGGTTGTAAAAAGAGAGGAAGTTGAAACGGTGAATCCCTTAACGCCGTCAGTTTGGGAGTGTGTAGATTTTTTCAATTTTCCGCTGTTTTCACCGTTATCTCCGCATCCGTCTTTGGGACATTCTCAGCTTGTGGTCATGTGAGATTGTTTTTTCGATTTTGCCAATTTGTAATGGCTAAAAAAATTGAAAATTTTTTCGTTCTTTATGTCTCGTGGGTGTTTATGTACATATATTTCAAATTATCAAACTAAATTTAATTTATGAAGAATTATAAAATTTGATAGTAGAAAAAATTTAATAATAATTATAGACTGATGTTAGAAAATTTAGTATTAGTGATTATATTATGAATTTTCATTATGTTACTTCATATATATGTTAATTTGTTACCATATTTTACCATAGATCCCACAAACAAGCTACAAATTTTTTCAAGAAATCAGAAACGTAACCCGAATGTGCTGAATGGCAACATGTGTATATATTTATTTGATATTTTTTAAAAATTCTTATGTATATGATGATTATTATTGTTATCAATTTTGTTTGTTAGATGTTATATTTTCATTTGATGTTTGATTGGAGGGTTAGTGGATTGGTACACTTCTAATTTTGTTTTTTATTTTGTTAAATTTTTTATTCTCTAGGCATAATTAAACTTGTAAATACTCATCTTGAAGACATATTAGAAAAACGACACACACGTACTATTATTAGTAAACCATTTACACAAACATTATTATTATATGTTCACGATCCTTTTTAACAGTTCAATTACGTGAATTGATATCGTTTATATAGTCAATTCATTGAACAAAAATATTAAAATAAAAATGTCAAAAACTTAGTTCATATTGTGCAATTTGTTTGTTATTATTATATTTTTTACCATCTTGAATTCGATCTTTGAGGTTAACATTTTAAAAAAAAAAATTCCTGAATACTTTGAACTTGTATAGAGATTCATCCTTAAAATCTCTTTGATAATTAAAAAAATCAATTATTAGCAGTTTAAAAAATAGCAAGAGAGTTCTGACATTTTTTGGTATTCCTACCTTATATGGATAAAAAAAATTATTTGAAATTAACATCAATTTGTTTTTAATTCTATTAAATAAGATTTTGAATTTAAGTGTTAAAAGATATGTGTGTTGAAAGACTTTTATTCTTCTTATGAATTATCTTGTAGTTTTGCTTTTTATAAATTCACTCAATTTTTTTGAATAACTAGCTTAAATGGTTAAATCTTATGGCTCGGAATGGAAGAGTAAGGGGGAGTTGGAGTATCGAAACTTTCTTTTAACCAAATGCCAATTTCTTGTGACAAAATGTTTTATTATCTATCCTAAAAGCTAAATTCACTCAATTTAAACTTTAAAATAACACAAAAAAAATAGGTAAAATTTTTATAGTTATCGAATAAAAAAAAGCATAATATATTTGCACCCCATTGTACTTTGCATAAATTATCAGTTTGACACATTAACTTATAATTTTGTCATTTTAACACTTAAATTTGTTCAAAATACGCTATTTTGCTATAATCTAATGACATAATGTAATAAGAAACAAGATAAATTTGGAGAGAGAAATCTATACACCTTCTACATTTGTTTGTCTTATTATTTATATTCAACTAATAAAAATAATCTTCAACTAATACTTATATCTAACTAATAACAAAATCACAGGTATAAATTAAGTTAGTTACAAAAGAAAAAATAATGTATACTTGAGCACATTATAAGCTCATTTAGTTTGATCATCATTGACACCTTGATCATCAGTCCTAATAGCCTTAGTAACACGTTTCTTCTTCATCTGTGATGAATTCATTAGCCCACTGTAAGTTGGTGTATACAAATTATGTATGACCAACTTGGAAAGGGACCGATGAAAATAATGAGCAGGTAAGGCTTTTGTAAAGCTATAAGCAAGTTAGTGTTATGTACAAATAGGAAATAAACAAATGAGTCATTGTTGAAGTTTTTGGCAAACAAGATGGCAATCGATTTTGATATGCTTGGTTTGCTTATGGAATACGAGATTCTTGGCCATATTCACTGTAGAATGATTATCACTGTACACATTTGTAGGACCAAGAACAACTTGTAAATCTTTGAGAAGAAAATACAACCATTGAATCTCATAAGTGACTGTTACAAGTGCTTAATATTCTACCTCTACAGAATAATGAGAAACGGTGTGTTACTTTTTAGATTTCCAGGAAATCAATGAAGAACTGAGGAAAACACAATAGCCATTAACAAATCGTCTAGTATTGATACAAGCTGCCTAGTCTAAGTCAGAAAATGCCTTTAAGGTAAGAGTATTGTTAGCAAGAAATAACAATCCTTGATCTGGTGTGCCCTTCAAATAATGAAGAACACGATGAGTAACTATCAAATGAGAAGTTGTTGGGCAATCAAGGAATTGAGACAATTGTTGAACAACAAATGAAATATCAGGCTGAGTAATGGTTAAGTACAAGAGTTTCCCAATCAATTGTTGATAACTTGTAACATTCGATAAAAGAGAAGAATTGTTAAGCTTTGAAAGCTTGAGATTGACTGTCATAGGAGTACTAGCCAGTTTGGAGCCAAGGAAGCCATTCTAATTTAATAAATTAAGAGTGTATTTTCATTGGGAAAGATTAATACCAAGTTGAGATCAAGCCGCTTTGAGACCAAGAAAAAAATTCAATAGATCAAGATCTTTAATACGAAATTGAGCATGTAAAAAAGACTTGATTGATTCAATTTGAAAAATAATTGAGCTAGATAGAATTATATCATCAACATAAACCAACAAAGCAATAAACTCAGAGTTTGAACCTTTTGTGAAGAGTGATGAATCAAAATCAGCTTAAACAAATCCTTGGCTTAAAAGAGCAATTCTCAACTTTGGGTTCTACTGCCTATTAGCTTATTTAAGACTATAAAGACTTTTAAGTAAATGATAACTAAGTGGAGCCTTTAAGTAGACCTTTTCAATTAAATTGCCATGGAGAAAGGAGTTATTAACATTAAGTTGATGCAAAAGCCAATTATTAGATGGTGCAAGGGAAAGAAAAACTTGAACTGTTGTCATTTTAGTTACTAGAGAAAAAGTATGAATATAATCAATTCTAGATGTTTGGGTATAACTCTTCATCACCAAATAGGCTTTGTGCCTTTCAATGGAACCATCAACTTTATATTTGGTTTTATAAACCCATTTACAGCCTATGGCTTGTTTGGAAGGAGGAAGAGTGACCAACTCCTATGTGTGATTATCATGAAGGGCTTGTAATTCTACCTGAATGGCTTGTTACCAACATTCATGCTTTACAACCTTATAATATGTTTGAGGATCTGAAATGGTATTTATTTGTGTAAAACTGCAAGTGCACGGTGTCACCAAGTAGTATAGAAATATTGTCATGAAAACGCATTCTAATCACTTATTAACCCAATTTTTCATTGTCTAAGATTATCGAATAAGGTATTTTTGAATGAAAATCAAATATCAAATAAATGAATGCATAGAATAAAAATAAATTTCAAATCTAAAGAATAAATAATTAATAATAAAAACTTATTAGGAATTAAATCACCTCACAATCACTATACTTCCTGAATTTATTACTCAATTAGCTATGCATATCTCGAGTTTTTCTAAATCATCAATTAATCTTTCTCAAGTATCAATTAATTTAAATTCACAATTATCAATCAAGGTAATAAAGACTCAATTCTCATTGAAATCCAAACATCTAGATATCAAAATCATAAATTATGAAGCACAACTCAATGGGAATTTAATAAACTCAATTTATCTTTAATTTTGAGTTAAGTTAAACTTACATTTATGGGTCTATTAGAATTACCATCTCTTAATGCATAATCCTAATTGAAATCATGTTATTGGTGGCTAAACAACGACAAGCATTAAGATTAATAAACACAATATACAATAACTAATGAGTTTATTAAATTGGAAGCCTAAATTATGTTTGGATCATTAAATCTTAACAAATAAATATTTAGCTTAACATATTATAAAAATATTCAACACAACCATAAAAACATCCCATGAAAATTATAAGAATAAAAAGGAGAGAAGAAAATAAAACTAGAATTTTATGCTCTTTGATCTTCAACTCTTGATCTCTCTTGAGTTTTTTCAATTTTCTTGAGCTTTTCCAACTGCTTTGTTCTGCCTCCTCTCCCCAAAAAAATTCCCAATATGATGTATTTATAGCTCCCCTTAAAGAGTGGAGGTGTTGCCCTAAGAATAAGTTGATGCCATATCATTAAAATTTGAGTTAGTAGAGGGCTACAACCGAATTAAGGCTGCTATAGTGACAAAAAAGTTATGTCGGTTGAAGGTTAAGATAGCTTTAGTTGCAACCTTAGTTCCATGGTGATAGCAAACTTCATAAATCCCAAGCAAATTCACTAAACTCTTCATCACCCTTTCTACTTCTACAAAAATAAAATAAACATAAAAATAACCAAATTTTAATAAAAATATAATAATAAACGCCATAAACATGCACCAAACCAACCTAAACAACTACCATACTTAATATATAATTAGTATTGGTTTAGCAAAGGTAGTGATGGTAAGAAGGAGAAATATGTTGGTAAGTAAGCATATTAGATATATAATGTCGTGTAGTAATAGGTCTGAGATTGGTTTGATAGTCTTGGATATAAAAAGGGGTCTAGAGAGTCTGATGGAGTGTTAAAGTGGTAAAAAAGAGGGTTGAACATATGCACCTAAAGATAAGAATGGTTGAGATAAAGAATTGAGAGTGCTATTATCAGGAATCAACAAATCAGAATCTATAGAAGAAGTAACATAACAAGGACAATATGAAAAAGGAAATATGTGTTTATGAAAATACACATCTCTAGAGATAAAAACTTCTTTGGTTTAAAGATTATAAAGATAAAAACCTTTTGTATTTGAAGGAAAGCTAAGAAATAAACATTTAACAGCTTGAGAATTAAATTTATGATGATGATGTGAAATGGTTAATGCAAAACAAAGACAACAGAATACTTTGAGATGATGATAAATAGGAGCTTAACCAAATAAGACTCCGGTATGGTGTCTGATTTTTAAAAATAGGAGAAGGAATCCTATTGATTAAATGAATTGCATGTAATACACAACCAGTCCAAAAAAGATAAAGGCAAATTAGCCCAAAAACGCAAAGCTCTAGCCATATTTAATATGTGTTAATGTTTGCGCTTAATAATAGCATTTTGTTGAGGAGTGTAAACGCAGGTTATTTGATGCAAAATCCCTTTGTTAGTATAAGAATCAATCATATTGAATTCTTTTTCATCATCTGTGTGAATGCACTTGATTTTGTTGTTAAACTAAGTAACTACAAAATTGTAAAAATTTGTGAATTAAAGGTCGACTCTCAAATTATTCCTCATTGGGAAAAGCCAAATATATCAACTTTTATTGTCAACAACGATTAAGAAATACTGATGTCCATACAAAGAAAAGACTGAAACATGTCCCCAAATATCTATATGAAGCAAATCAAAATAATTTTTACGCTTTAAAAATCTAATAGGAAAAGGAATAAGTTTACGTTGTTTAATGAAGTGGAAAAATTCACAAACTAACTTATTAGCAATAATAAAATTATTTATCTTTGTAAGAAGCTTCAATCTTGGGTATAAAAATGCCTAATTCGATAATGCTAAAAATACTCAAAATGTAAAACATTTGAACTAGAAATAGTGCATGATCTTAAAAAATGCAGAGGAAGAGGATATGAATTTGATTTATTTTCTTCTTGAAATTGATAAAGTCCCCTCACTTCTTCAGCTATACCAATCATCTTCAAAATATAGATGTCCTGAATATAACAACAAGAAAGCTACATGTAAAGCATTTTGTAATATTAAATTATCTTTCGAAGGAATTGTACCAACATGAGCAACAGGAATTCTAGTTGAATTTGCAATTGAATGAACATATTTGTAATAGGCTTATAAGAAGTGAATTTTTCAATATCAATGGTTATGTGATCCGTTGCTCTGGTGTCAATGATCCATGAAGTTTTGGATACAAAGCTAGTAGTAAAACAAACTGTAAAAACATAAAATATACCTGACTCTTAGGAATGCTCAACATGCTTAGTAACATTAGCTACAACTTTTAAAAAAGAAGCCCTATCATTTGCAATAGTTGAATTACCAGCAAGATGAGCATTAGTTTGTAGCATAGCAATGAGTTGGCGGTATTGGTCTTTTGTCAAATTAATTGGACTCACCTCATTTTCAAAATTCTCAAAGCTAACTTGTTTTCCTTTGAAATCTTTAGTGGGCATAACATCATCACTATGAAGAAAATTAATTTTAATTATATTCACAGATGCATTGTATTTTATAGAAACAAGTTTATAACTTGTGGATAACCATGCTTTTTAGAGCATTTATGTCACGACCCAAAATAGGGGCCATGACCGACGCTAGGGAATGGGAATTCTTTCGAATCCGGAACCCGTAGCAAGCCTAAAAATAAAATAAAACATGCAATAGTAATAATAACAATATTAAATAATGCAGCGGAAATAAAAATCATAAATATCATAATAACAATTTCACCAACTGGATTTAAATCAAATCTCATCTCATATATATAAACCTTTTAATACAAATCCAGTTTCAAATATAATACAATATCTCGCATAAATAAATACATGAAATCCCACAATTTAATTTACAACTACTGCAGTGTCTAGATTATAAAAAAAATAAGACTCAAGTAAGTAATTTACACAAAGAAGCCGGGGCGGAAGAAATCCAGTGTACAGGCCTGCTACTGAGGTCTGAAGATGTTGACTCTCCTGAAAAATAGTCAACGGAGGGGAGTCAGACCTCACTGAGTGAATTACTATAATATATATACATGCATACTAAATGACAATGCATACAGTCAACAGTATATATCTAATACATATATATAGGCAATTACACACAGATGCGATAAAATCATTTTATATATTTTATCTGAAAATCATCTTTTATGAAGGATCAAATAAAACCCTATGATATCGCAACCTCGGAAATAGTGTTAGACAAAACTCTAGCCACACAGGCTCACTTAATCTAAAGATATCCACTTAATCCATTTAGACAGTAGACTGACCCCGAGACACTAAGTCAACCGAGCTCCAGCAGTCTGACTGCTAGTGTGATTGGCCCAAAGACATTTGGTCAACCGAGCTCCAGCAATCACACCCAAATCACATCTCACACATCAAATAATCATAATCAATCAATATCCATAAATAGGTTAGTAACATAGCCTAAATGCTATAGGCGTACCGGTACGTACTCGGTCCTAGTACTGCCCACTAGGTAGCATGTTCTATTGATATCCTTCATTAATAAATAATAAAACATACATTCATAAAAATAAATGATGCATGAATTTCAATAAAATAACAACAATATAAACCATATATATACTGGAAATGTACCAAAAGCAAACCAGGTATATTTCGAGTATATATATGTCAAATGAATCCAATCAAATTATAACTTAAGCTAGAAATATATTTAAAAACATTTTAAATATATTTTATTTACAAAACATGCATATAATTTAATAAATAACAAAAATATACTTAAATACAAATCATATTATTTATGCATTTTAATCAAAATAAAACATATATTTCTAAATCATGCATCCTAAGCATATATATATAGTATAGTAACTCACCCTAGTGCGCTCCACCAGACGGGTCCGATGGGCCTGGTCCACTAGACCTCGGTCTCGGCGCAACTAAACAAGCAATAACGACAAACATTAGAATAAACCTAACAGAAAATCCTAGAATTTGATCTAGAGTATTAAACACAGAATCGGAATTAGGGTTCGACGGATATCACGTTTTACGAGAATTCTACCGAAAATTCGACAGAACCTCCCTTGTAAAACGGACATCTCTCTACTCAAAAAGAGTAGAGCCGACCCTGCAAAGAAATACACTTCGAAAAAAAATAAGCTCAACACTCAACCACAACCCCTCGGTCGGACTCCAGACTACAGTCTACCGATCGGGATCCACAAACACAGAACAATTCCAAAAATACCAAAAATATCCTTATAACATAGAAATTCATTTTATACATAGAAATTACATAATTAACCTTAAAACACTGTAAAAATCGATAAAAACTCATTTTATTAGAAAAACCGTATATTATATATATAATTGAAAATAATTCACGAAAAATAGTTTTAATTAGTTAAAAATACCAAATCATTTATATAAATCATTTTTATACCTTAAATAATTATTAAAACCAATTAAATTACATTTTTAGCCAATTTAGGATAAAATTACCAAAATACCCCTATATATATAAATATACTATAATTACTTCAAAAATTCACCAAAAATAGTATAATTATCCAAAATTAATTTTCTCAACATATTTATCAATAATATCAATAATTAAACTCAATTATCGAATTAATTTCAATTAAAAACATAATTAACCCTAATTTCTCAAATTTACATAAACTTAAATAATTCAAAATAAATACATGGAAATTCATAAAAATTCCAAATAAATTCCTATAATTCATTTCAACACCTAATTTAACCATAAAACACAATTTCATAATTTAAATAATTAATTTCCGAAAATTAGAAAATAATATTAAAATATTAAAAAATACCCAAAAATCCAAAAAATCTCCAAAAATTCCACAAAAATTCATAAATGTAGATTAAGCTACTAGGATCAACATTTGTGAAGGGAGTTTTCATGAATCAATCAATTCGAAGCTCAAAAAAATCAAAAACCCTAATATGGCCGAATGGAAAAATTCAAAACCTAAGCAATTCTAGACCATTTAAGCTCAAACCAAAGCTAGAATCACACTCACCGGAGATCAAGGAGAAGAAAGAGACCGGCGGTGTCGAAAATGGTGGCCGGAATTGTCGTCGACGACGAGGAGAAGGATTTCGGCCAGAATGGAAGAAAAGAGGCTGCTGGCACCGGGGAAGGAGGTTGCTGGCGGCGGGGGATGGCTGGGAACGGCGGTGGCAAGCCGGGAGGCACACCGACGGTAGGTGGTCGGGATTTGCAGCGGTGAGGGGAAGGGTGGTCGGGCGCGGGAGGGAGAGGAAGAAGAAGAAGAAGAAAAAAGAAAAGAAAAGAAAAAGAAAAGAAAAAGAAAAAAGAAAAAGAAAAAAAATAAAAAATTTTTAATAAAATATTTGAAAAATTTCACATCCACACATATAATTTAATATTTTAATAATTTAATAATAAATAAAATAATTAAATAACAATAAATTAATAAATAAATAATAAAATATTAGGGTAATATATATTAAACCCTAATTAAATAATTACATGCATAGGCTTAATTTAGTAATTTAAAAATACGTATGAGTTCATGCAAGTCTGAAAATATATTTAAAATAATTAATAATAAATTATTTACTTGAAAATTTCCTCGAAAATAAAAGTCTCGGGAAAATTTTACGTAAAGCACTGAAAATAATACACAATAATTAAAAATAGGTTTTAAATACATATCAACTCATGAAAATATCATAATTTATATACGGAAATTATTAACACTGCATATCCCGGTACAGTGTAAAAATATTTAAAAACACGGGATATTACAATTTATCCACTATATGACCAAAAGCACCATAAAATGAGCACACTGATCGCTTTCCAAAAGAATTAATATTGTTGAATAATTTTTTAGTAGAAAATTATGGTCTTGTAGAGACATTGGTCCTTCCAGCTGAGTTGGAATTTGAGCCTCTTTTTCCAGTAAATAGAATAGTTCAATTAGTAACTTCCTTTTGCCTTTCATATTGCAAAGCAAGAGTAACAACATGATTGATTTGTGGCAGAGGATCCATTATTAAGACCTGTGATATTAAAGTTGCAAAATCATAACTTAATCCTTTCAGAAAATGAATCATATAATCTTGCTGTTAATAGTTGTATAATCTCCATAGCATTGTAGTTACATTGTGGTATACATATACAACTTGGAACAGGCCTCAAATTTGCTAGCTCATCCTAAAGTTTCTTCAGATTTGTGAAGTAATTTGTAACTGAAAGTGAACCTTGTTTGAATGAAGCAACCTCCTCTTAAATATCTAAGATTCGAATAGCACCTCCTTGTGAAAATTGATCTTGCAAATCTTTCCATAGATGTTTCACATTATCGATCCAAATAACACTCTTAGCAATGGATTAAGATAGCGATTTCATAATCCATGAGAAAACCATATTGTTACATCATTCTTAAGTTATGAATATGGCATCATCTGAAGCTGGAGCAATGATCGAACCATCAATGAACTCGATCTTGTTTTTAGCGATTAATGCCATCTTCATAGATCTTGCCCAAGTATAATAGTTGTTACTAGTCAATCAGCCAAAAGTAAGAACTAGAAAAGGATTTTCGTTAGGATGTAAGAAATATGGACTTAAAGGAAGCTCTTTTGGTCGAGTTTGATTTTCCATTTCTGATAACAATTGATTTTTATGAGAAAATGAGAGAAAATGAAAGAAAAAGCTCTGATACCATAACAAGAAGCAGAGATAAATTTGGAGAGAGAAATCTACACACCTTTTGCATGCGTTTGTTTTATTATTTATATTCAACTAATAATAGTAATCTTCAACTAATACTTGTATCTAACTAATAACAAAATGACAGCTATACATTAAGTTAGTTACAAAAGAAAAAAAATAATGTATACATGAGCACATCATAAGCTCATTCAGTTTGATCATCACTGACGCCTTGATCATTAGTCCTAATAGCTTTAGTAACATGTGTCTTCTTCATTTGTGATGTATTCATTATAATATATTTACCACTACTTTACTTGTCACTTTTTGTTAGTTTGACAAATCTACTTATAGTTTTTGGTCAGTCAAACTTTTAAGATGTGATACATGTTAATTCGCTATTTTATGCCATGTATGTTGACGGGGGTTTTGAAATTGTATTTTAGGAGAGTTTAGGTTTTAAAATGTCGAAGTTATAAGTTAAGGTGTCAAATTGATAAAAAGTGATAATTACAAAAGATCATAGATGTATTATGACAATAAAAAAATTATTTAGGTGAAAAGGACAATAATCAATTTTTTTTAATTTGCATGGATACATCATACATGCTCATACTTGCACTTTATGTTTTCAGTAAATTTACACTATGTTTAGAAAGGAAGGAAAGAAAATTGGAAGAAAAATATAAAGGAAAATAATATAGGGATGAAGAAAAGTTATGATATCTTTTTTATTGAGAAGATAAAATATTAAAAAAAAAGTGTATAATATATTTACTATTATACTCATATATTAAAATAATAAGTGAAAAGATAAATTGTACAATAAGGATAAATTGTAAAATGAAAATAAATAGTAAAATTTTTCTCTTTTTTTTTATATATTTTCTCTTCAATTTGAAGAGATAATATAGAGAGAAAAATAAAACCAACTTTCTTTCCTCCCTAAATTTTTCCTCCTATTTCAAACAAGATAAAATGATTTTGCTCCATTATTTTCCTTATCATTTTTTTATCCTCCTCACTTTCCTCTCATTTCAAACATAATATTAAAGTCCAGTGTATCAGAATATCTCAACTAAATTAATACATTCATAATATTGATGTCAAGCTTATGTAGTCCAAGAAATATTATTAATAATAAAAATAAAATGTTAAGTAACAAACAAAAGAGGCAAAAGCCTCACAACATCTGGCAAAACTGAAAATGATCTGTCCGACTATAATAATCACAAATTAACATCATTATAAAAGCTAGGAGTGGAATCCCACCACCATGTTTTGATAACACATCAGCAACAGTATTATCTTCTCTAAAAATATGAGAAATTCTAAAATCCATTTGATAACAGCATGCTTGCACTTTGTGTTATCAAACTAATTAATGAACTAAAATGGTTCAACAACAAAAAGGTTAAGTCGGATAGGAACAATGAACAATTAATGAATTGAATAGGAACATTGACTCTTCTAGAATATATCCTTTTTTAATGAAGGAAAAAAAAAGGACCAATACTATCTTGACACTATAGTCATCGGGTGAAAAGCTTTGGTTTGAACTCTGAACAGTGATAAAAAACAAAAAATGATCATAAGGTTAATTCAGTTTTAACTTAATTTAATAGAAAAAATTTATCACCACTTATATTAATCATAAAAAATAAGAAATCTTATATTAATCATAAAAAATAAGAAATAATTTAGGTATGAAAAGTCAAGGTCTTTCGATAGCAAACAAAACAGGCCTTCCTCAATGACCTGTCCATGTCTCCCTGTCCATCCATCTACGTATATATTGAAAAAAATTATTAATGTGGTTGCTACCCGCAACTTTTACAAAAAATAATAATAATAATTTAATTTTTATATTATAAAAAAAGTACAAAAAGTAATTTTAATAAAAATTTTGTTTGCAAACTGTCATTGATTTGTGCATATACATCATTGTGACATCTTGAAAGAGGAGAGATAATATTTTTCTCTTCTCTACAAATTGGGATATGAATAATTGTTTTTTAGTTAGTATAATTGCTTAATCCATAACAGCATAAAAAAAAAAAAGAAAGGAAGTAAAAGTTTGTCATGATCCGAATCCGAGGACACGTGACAGACACTAGAAAATGAGTAGGTATAAGGCTTTCGAAACCCGTAGTAAACCTAAAGAATGAGAAAATAAAACCATTCATATTTTAAACTTTAATTAATAACAGAATATATTATCAAACTGATTTTTCTCAAAATGCACAAATTCAACTGCTTAAATAAAATGTGTTTTAACGTCTCATATTATAAATCGAATTTAAATCTTATACATAAGTGTGGTTTACACAAATAAATTACACGATTATATTTAAACCATACAAATCCTTAATTCATATACTACTGCAGCAACCTAGATTAACACACAGTACAACTTACAATGACCTACATAAAATAGTCGATGAAGAAGAAACCCGGCGTGGAGGTAGTCTGAGGTCGAACTCCAAGCTCCTGAAAAAAAATAAATTGAGGAGAATCAGACCTTACTGAGTAAGCCAATAAAAAGAGTTCTATGGTTTGAAAACCTTTTTGAAAAATGTATGTGTTTATAGTGAAAATAATTTATAATATATAAGTATAGTTTTCGAAAAATCTCGGTAGAACCCTAAACCCAAAATCTACATGGCCAACTGGAACTACTTATTCCAACTAGACTACCGGTCCCCGAGAGTAAGGGCATCAACCAAGACACTAAGCCGTAATCATTCATTTAATCCAAATATATGGCACTGGCTGTCCCCGAGAGCAAAGGCATCGACCGAAGCACCCATCCTAGTCCATTGATAACCTTACAATCACTGGCGGTCCCCGAGAGCAAAAGCTTCCACCGAGGCACCCGTCCCAGTTTAATATTCACCAATCATATATATTACGGATCCATCTCTCAATCTTTACCATGTGCACATAATCCTGATGGAGCCCACCAGGTAGCCAATTCTACCAGAATTTCTCAAAAATCGATTTTTTAAATAAATAAAATGCATTTAAATCTTAAATAACAGCATTAAATTAAATAAACCATATAATCAATATTAAAATAGGAGCGCACACATTTGTTAATTAAAACACACGCACAAATCATTCTATCGACTTACAGGATGAATGCGAAGGCTGACGACCACGCGTTTGCCTCGGCCTCACAGCTTCTGCTTTGAAATGCTCTAAAAGAAAATAATAATCGACTTTTAAAACATGACTAAGGAATCGAAATCAGAAATCAACAAAATAATGAAATTCCAGACTGACTCGAGGAAGATCGGACAAGACTCGACAGACAGGATAACCTAACTAACGGTAGAAATTTTACGAATATCACATTTTACGAGAAAAATCTACCGAAATTTCGACAGAGTCTCCTTTGTAAAACGGACATCTTTCTACCAAAGGTAGAGTCAGACCTGCATAGAAAATGCACTTCTAATATCCACAAGCATTCACACTCGAGTCGGGCTCCCAAAACTACATTTTGCCCCGACCGAGATCACAACTCAATAAAATATCGAGAATTAATAACATTTATTTCTAAAAAATACATATTTCATATACACATATACTAAAAATAGACAAAAATATATAAAATCTCAATTATTCAAAATTAATAACTAAATTTGTATTCCTCTGTCAAAATATAATTATAACCCAATTTAAAACCATTATAATGTATTATATGTATATATATATAATATTTGAAATTTAATATTTAAAATTTACACTAATTAAATAAAAATACCAATTAATTTATAAAAATTGTCTAAACCCTTTAAATATTAATAAAACTAATTAAAATGTATATTTTACCATATTTAATGTAAAATTACATTTTTACCCCCCTAAAATACACAATTTACATAATGTGCTTTTAATACTAAAAAAAATTCCTTAAAATTATTTAATCATCCCAAAAATTATTTTTCTCAAAATAAATCCTCCTAATATAATTAAAACACTTAATCAACCAACAATTTTCTCCCAAAAATATTATTTAACCTACAAATCAAATTTGGCATAAACTCAAAAATATTTATAAAAATAGTATAAAATCACAAAAAATTATAATTTGAGTTCTAAAATTAATAACATTCACTAATAACCTCAATTATTAAAATTTCATAATTTTTAATCATAAATTTCAAAATTAGCATAATTACTCACTAAATACCTAAAATTTACATAACCCTCTAATTAACACCAAAACTCTAAAACCTTACATAAAATTAATATACTAAAACAATTAACTATAATCGCTTTAGTTATACTAACTAAACCAAATAAAAAAAATTAAAATAAATAAATAAAAATTATGAAAAATTCTGTAAATTAAGAAAAATTAGGAAAAATATTTAAAAATCCAAATTGAAGCCATTTATTGGCATAATCCAACATATAATAAAAAACAACCTAAAATCAATATTCAAAAATCGAGCAGCAACCAGAAATCAACCTGTCAACAACCTAAAAACAACTCTGAGCAACTCACCTTCAACCTTCAATTCCGGTGCCGGAGGTGAGTTGCAGCGGCGGCTCTTGGCTTGGACTAAGACGATAAGGGAAGTTGGGGAAGCTTGGGTGGTGCTGGATCAGCTTGGATCGAAGCTGACAGAGGAGGAAGATGAGGAACGGCAGCAGCAGCACTTCCCCTGGCAGCTTGGTGCGACGACAATGGTGTCACCGGTGATGGCAGGATGAACAACACAGTGAAGAAGAAGAGAAGGAGGGTGAGGGACGATGAGGAATGGAGAGGGAAGCTTGCAGGGCTCGGGAAGTTTCTGTGTGGTTTTTTTTTTTTTTGTTGTTTCTTTCTTGCTTTCTTTCTTTGTTTCTTTTGTTTGCTTTTGTTTTCTTTTGCTTTATTAATCCCGTTTTGGTCCACTTCCTTACATATATATATATTTGTTTATTTAAGGGTTATAATATAAAGTATATTATATATATATATATATTTTAATGTATGTATATGTGTATATAGGTAAATTTTGGTATCTATATATATATATATTAATATATATAAATACATATACTACATGCACACATATATAGTTATGCATGTATGTGTATAGGTGAATATTAGTACATATATATATAGGTATACATATACTACATATACACATCTAAAATAATATTTAACCCTAAATATAATATTAATATATATATATATATATATATATATATATATATACCTCCATTAGATAGAAAAAATAATCTTTTGTATAATATAACCTAAAAGTATTTATTAAAGATTTAAATATAAAATTACTTTATTTAGTTAAAACATAGGGTATTACAAAGTTTCTAACTCTACTTTTTTTAAATTTAATATTTATAACTTTTATGATTTGAAATATTTATGGAGAAAAGATTTGACGATTGTTTATTTATATAAAAATATGGCATCAATCTAAAGTTCATACAAGTAATTAAACATCAAATTGCTATAGCATTATCTGAAGATTCGGAATTTGAACTCCACTCTAACTTGTAACGGTTAAAAAGCTGAGGACTTTTTCATTTTTTTATGTTATATATATGTATATCAAATTAAATTAAATTTATGAAGAATTACAAAATTTGATTGCTGAAAAAAAAATTTAATAATAAATACAGATTGATGTTAGAAAAAAAAAATACGAGTGATTATGGTATGAATTTTCATTGATTATATTATGAATTTCCATAGATCCCACAAACAAGCCACAATTGTTTTTAGGAAATCAGAAATGTAACCAGAATCGAGCTCAAATCATTTTAATTCTTTAAATACTTTTTTATAAGAGGAAGAATTTATAAAAATTAATGTGCTAAATGGCAACATGTGTATATATTTATTTGATATTTTTAAAATTATTATGTACATGTAGATTGCTTTTTTTTTTTTTGAAAAGTATATGTTGATTATTATTATTAATTTTGTTTGTTAGATTATATATTTTCATTCAATATTTGATTGGAGGGATCTAATTTTGTTTTTCGTTTTTCTGTTTTTATTTTGTTAAATTTTTTTAATTCTATATGCATAATTAAACTTGCAAGTAATCGTCTTGAAAACATATTAGAAAAACAACACACGCACATGTACCATTATTATTAAACCATTTACGCAAACATTATTATTATATGTTCACGATCCTTTTTAACAGTTCAATTACGTGAATTGATATCGGTTATATAGTCAATTCATTGAACAAAAACATTAAATTAATTAAAAATCTCAAAAACTTGGTTCATATTGTGCAATTTTGTTTTTTTTTTTTTATTATTTTTTTACCATCTTGAATTGAATCTTTGAGGTTCATTTAAGAAAAAAAAATCCTAAATACATCGAACTTGTATAGAGATACATCCTTAAAATCCTTTTGATAAAAAAAATCAATTATTAGAAATTTAAAAAATAACAATAGAGTTCTAGCATTTTTGGTATTCCTACCTTATATGGATAAAAAAAATTATTTGAAACTAGCATTAATTTGTTCAAATGGTAAGTAATTTTAATTCTCTTAAATAAGATTTTAAATTTAAGCATTGGAAAATAGGTATGTTGAAAGAGTTTTGTTTTTCTTATAAATTCATCTTGTAGCTTTATTTTCTAATAAATTCATCCGATTTTTCTTTTTGAACAACTAGTTTAGATAGTTAAATTTTTATAACTACAAATTGCAGAGTATAGAAGTTTGAGGATCGCGTCTTACTCTCAATAAAATACTTTATTTCTTTAACAAAATGTTTTATCATTTGTCTTAGATGAGTTAGATTAAATTCACCTGATTTTAACTTTAAAATAAAAAAAATAGACAAATTTTTTATAGTTATCGAATAAAAAAATTATTTAGGTAAAAAGGATAAGATAATCATTTTCTTTTAAGAGAAAATGACATTTAACTCCCTCAGGTTTAGCCTAATTAACATTTCGAATCCCCCTATTTCAAAATCAAACATTAACCTCCCTATATTTTAAAAAACCACCAAATGAGGACTTCTGTTAGGTTTTTATGCAATTTGCTGTTTGTGTGATTTGAAAAGACCATTTTGCCCTTATTGAAGAGTAAAAATTGATGAATGGACATAACTATTAATTGCTTAAATCCCTAGAATTTCAATTTGAAAGCTAAATCCCTAGAACAAATTCCCAAATAAAAAAGCTCTAATAGAAGATAACTTTGCCCCTTATATACAAATTCAAACTCTAAATGCATATAATCCCTAACTCATGAGTGTGTTAGGGATTTCGAAGATTGTCAGTTGAAGAGTGTGTTAGGGATTTCGAAGATCGTCAGTTGAAGAATGACACCTAACAATAATGGAGGTTGCAGAAAGCTACGAGTTGATATTGAAGTACGAAGACGATGAAAAAAAGGTTAATAACGCAAGCCCTTTGAAGTATTCATATTTGTCAATAGTAGAGGATTGTTTTAGGTTGTTTGTATTTAGAAGTGGGTTTCTGGAAATGGTTTATGGAGATGATAATTGTGTTTTGGATAGTCATAATGCTGTGGAAGAGATGTTTCTTAAGCATAAAACCTCAACAACTATAACTATTAGGATTTATGACAAAGATTGTGGTAAAGAGGTGGGGGCAGTCGAAGATTTGACAAGCAGTCATTATGTATGGCCAAGTTCTGTGTTAGATGATAAAGAGGACATTGAAAGGTTGTTAGAAGCTATTACTATACTGGATTATGAGGCTAATGTGGTTTTATTTGAGAGTTAAAAAAAAGAAGTAAAGTTAGGACAAGGGGAGGGAAAGGAAATGGTGAGGGTAGGTTGCGAAAAAAATATACCAGTAATGTGGCAGACAATGTAAGTGGTGAGGTTAAAGTTGGGGATGTTGGTGAAGAAGGTGTGGTAGAGCCTAAGGAGCCAGAATTGAGGGATGTTGGTGAAGAACCATCTGGTGCAACACATATTGTTAGGAAAAATTATGAGGGGAAGGCTGTTGGGGGGAGAAGACCCTTTAGGTGTAAGGGCAGATTTTCCAAAGCTAATGAAGAGAGAGTCAGCAAGTCTACTAAAAGAAATAGAGGTAAAAGCAAGCAAAAAATTACAGAACAAGAGGAGTTAAATGATCCTAGTAATTTGTTTGATTTTTCAGATAGTGACAATGAAGAATGGTTGAATGATAAAGTTGGGGATGTTGGTAGTGGGGGTTCAAAATCTTCTGATGCTCCCAGTGAGGATGCAGACTCGGATGGATCAGATGGCTTGAGTGATTTAGGTGAAGGGGACATTGAGAAGAGTGATTCCTCAGATGATTCATATGCAAGTGGCTATAAAAAAAAGGAAGAAGACTGATCCACCTAGAGGTTTATATAGCAAAGCTTTCAGATATGTGCAAGGGGAAAAAATTATCTTTCAAGTTGGCCATGTGTTTAATGATGTTTATCATTTTAGGGCTGTACTTATGGATTATGCTATAAAGGGTGGGTATACTTTAGAGAAGAAAAAAAATGATCCAAGGAGGGTGACTGCAGAATGCATTGGGGATGGTTGTTCTTGGAGGATACATGCATCATTGCTAGCTGATGATATTACTTTCATGGTAAAGACTCTGAAAAATGAACACACATGTATTAGGCCATCTGATAACAGTAACCCCGCTTATCACAGAGAAATGGATTGCTGATAAGCTAAATGATAGCTTGATGGCTGATCCGGGGATGAGTTACGAATTGATGAAGCAAGAATTGAAAGACAAATGGGATATAGAACCACTAACTTGGCAACTTTATAGAGCTAGGTGTCGAGTAAAAGAAATTATTGAAGGGGCACATGGAGAGAGTTATTCAAAACTCCCAAAGTATGTGAAGTTAATGATGGATTATAACCCCGGGACTGTGTGCAAGTTTGAATATGAAGAGATGCAGAATTTTGAGTTGAATCAAGTCTTTAAGAGACTGTTTATTTGCATTCATGCTTTGAAGGAGGGTTTTATAAAAGGTTGTAGACCCTTCATTGGAGTGGATGGTTGTCATTTAAAGGGCCCATATGGTGGGGTCTTGCTTGCTGCTGTGTCTGTTGATGGCAATAGAGGCATATTTCACTTGCATTTGTAGTTGTGGAGAACGAGTGTAGAGCAACATGGTTGTTCTTCATGGAATTACTCAAGCAAAGCATTGAAGATGGGGTCAATGAGCATACCCTCACGTTTATGTCCGATAGGCAGAAGGTTGTGGAATACAATAAAATTTTTTCACATTTTTTTAATTTGCACCTAACAGAAATATAATTTATTTTTTCAAGGATTGATTGATGCTGTTAAAAATGTATTCCCAAATGCTATTCATAGGACATGTGGAAGACATTTGCTCATGAATTTTAAGAAGAAATATCCATCGTTGTCTTTAAAGGATGATTTCTGGGCAGCTGCCTTTGTAACTCATGGTTTTGAATTTTGGGAGGTCATGAAGAGAACTAAAAAACATAAATGGTGAGCCACATGACTGGTTAGTTGCAGTCCCTATCAGTCAATGGTTAAGGCACCTTTTCAATACTGAAGCCAAAAGCGAGCATGTCATGAATAACATGACGGAGTCCTTCAATAGCTGGTTGGAAAAATCAGATGGATGCTAATATGTAAGATGATTGACTCGATCAGAAAAAATGCATGGTTAGAATGCATAGAAGATATGCAAAAGCAATAACTTGGGGAGGTAGAGTTACACCAAAGGTAAGGACAACAATTAATAATTTGATTAGAGATAGTAGAAGATGTAAGTTTTTTCCTAGTCCAAATGATGAATTTGAGGTTATTGAGGGCAAATGCAAGTTTGTTGTGAAGTTGAGTAACAAAAAATACAGCTGTATGTGGTGGGACAAATCTGGAATACCATGCAAGCATGCGATGTGTTGTATTGGATACAAAAGGGATAATGTTGAAGAATATTGTCACGAGTATTTTTTAGTAAAGAAGTACCTTCAATGCTATGAGCCAACTCTACATCCCTTTCCATAAAATGAGTTGGAGGATGATGACATTCCAGAAAATTAAAAGCTGCTCCCTCCTATTGTAAAGTGACAACTTGGTAGGCCTATAGTCGTAAGAAAAAAAGCAGGATGTTGAGACACCTGCTGGTGGGGTGATTCGAAGGTCGTCTTCAGTTAGGTGCAAAATATGCAAAGAATTTGGCCATAACAAGAGGACTTGTAATAAAGGTCCTCCAATAGTGGTATGTGCTTTATGTTGATTTCATAATGGATTATAATATTTTTTCTCATATTAGATTATTCATTTTTTCAGGAATTTACTACTGCATCATGTCTTATGGATGAGCCGGATGTTTGTGTGGCGGATCTCAATGTAAAAACAAATGAGATGGTTATATTTGATTCTAATATGTATATGAATTATGAATGTAACTGAAATATTTCTATTAAATCTATTTTATTGCCTTACATTTGTAGGCAGCAAGAGGTAAAGTGATAGTAACTAGAGGCCACGAGGGTCGAGTTAGAGGCCGTGGGGTTTCAACTAGAGGCCGAGGGGGTCGAGGAGGTTCAAGGGGTGCTAAACTTAATGGACATAACACCTAATGAGTTGGGTGCACTAATGGACTATTTTTTGGAAATTATTAATTATGTGATAGCAACACATAATTGACTTAACCAATGTCATATGTTTTGTAGCAGGTCTCTTTTTGTCTAAACTGCTATTTTTTTTTGTAAATGCTCCATACATATATTTTTTGGACATGTTGTAAATGGATGGGGGCACAGGGGGTATAGGCTTACAAAGTGAATGTAAATGCTGATTTAGGCATACACATGATGCCTGATGCGTTGATGCTACATTGCACAATCAAACAATGCATTCTTTTGCTATATTATTTTGTACTTAACGTTAGTTCATATGAAATGAATTTATGGATTCATTTGTTGCTTATTATTGTGTGTCAAATATAGGTTGGATGGATTGTTTAGCATGTTAGTATGCAGAATGTGTATGTATTTTTACTTGTAAGAATCAAGTTCCAGTTTCTTTTCCATTGTTTGCCTTGTTGAAATAGCCATAATGTTGTGTTGAACATACTAATGTAATTTCTATGCAACATATATTACAATATAACAAACATAATTTAAAATGATAAACAACATATTCATTGAAATCCTTGCAATTGTTAAATAGCATATTCTTTCATTGAAAATGATAAACAACTGTTTCATACCATTGCTAGCTATTCCAATACCAAATATTACACTTCAAACTTTAATACCTACTACAATAAACATAAGAAACATAATTAAACAACTAAATACAATAGAAGAAGCTATCATGAACTTCATATAGCTCACAACACTGTCCACTTGCATTATCTTCCCATAAAGTAACTTGTTCTCCTCTTTCAAACTTCGTATCTCATCCTTCAATTCATTGATATCGGCTACATTGCCTCTGTTATGTATTGTAATTTCTCTATCTGATTCTTCTCTATATTGTTTGTTTCCTCCACTGTTTGTTGGCACACACCACCCTAGCCATCCACACACACACTATCCTCACAACAGTAGTATAACTTATTCTTATTTTTTATGTTCTCACAAATCCTAACTACTGCTCTTTTGCCACAGCCACATTTAATATTCATGTATCTTGGACTGTCGTAGAAGTCACCAGAATTGCTAGCTGCTGACATTATTCTAATTGTAAAAACAATACAAAGCATAATCAATATTTCATCAAACAACTAGTAACAAATCACTCTTACAACAAGGGAATCTAATAATATGATACTATTAACATATATTGTCAATACATTTGTTCAAATTTTTCAGAAATTCAATTTCATCCCTAAAAACTCTAACAACATAAATCCCAATTCAAACCCTAAAAACCCAATTCAAACCCTAAAAACCCAATTCAAACTCTTACAACAAAAATTACAACTTAAACAACAAATATAACTTACTTTCTCGTTAATCTTCTACTTCATATAAATGGCATCATTAATCTTCTACTTCAATTAGTTTTTACTTGGCTGCAAGCTTCGATAGGAGTTGTATTTTTGGATTTTGTAACTTGGAAGCAAGGATGAGAATGAAGAAGAAGAAAAAAATTGGAGAATGATGAAGAAACAAAATCGTGCCCTTTCTTAACAAGTCTTGAAGATGATGTCGTTTCACTTAAGGGCAAGCATTGGCATTTAAAATTACTCTTTGCAACCTACCGTTAATTTGTCTTAAACCCTAATGGAACTCCTTTTTCGGTAACAAAATCAAAATATAGGAAGATTAATGTTCGATTTTGAAATAGAGGGATTCTAAATGTTAATTAGGCCAAACCTGAGGGAGTTAAATGTCATTCACCCTTCTTTTAATCTGCATGGGTACATGATGCATCCTCATGTTTACACTTTATGTTATCAAACTAATTAATGAACTAAAATGGTTCAACGGCAAAAGGGGCAACGAATGCCCCATCACTTTAGCTTGGTAGTAAAGAGGATGACTGAGTTGAATTTCTACGGACAACACTTTTAAAAAAAAAAGTTTAAAATTTACCTATTTAAAATTAGTTTAATCCAACAATGAAATTAACTTTTTTAGAGGTGGATTCCTTTTCTCTCTCCATCTCTTTCTAAAAATCGTCGTTAAAAAAAAGAAACAAAGGATAGGAACAATGAACAATGAACAATGAACAATGAAACAATGAATTGAATATGCACTTTTCATTCCAACAAACATTGACTCTTCTAGAATATATCCCTTTTTAATGAAGGAAAAAAAAAGGGGCCAATATCATCTTGACACTATAATGATTTGGTAAAAAGCTTTGGCTTGAACATTGAACACTGATTAAAAAAACCCTCCAACACGTTGCTTTTATATATATATTTTTATACGTAAAATTGCAAATCAGGTTTTTCTAATTGGCAGTGATCGACAAATCTGATATAAACTTACGTCTCTAATTAATCAATTTTTTTTTATTTTTAAAAGAAAACCTTCATTTTAGAAATGGTAAATAACTTTTGTTTCAAGAATGATAAAAATTCTTTTGCAACTAAAACATCCGATTGGAACTGTCATCCTTTTGGTATCATATCACAGATTGTGAATCACTTAGCATTATTGAATCCGACACTTCCGACTAATTCTGTTCCATACTATTTTCGTATGTGTAAATTTTATAGCAATAACAATGAGGATTTTTTCTATATATTTAAAAGAAAAAACATAACTAGCTATTGAAATACAAGTCAAATATATTATTTAATTATTGAAGATGAAACTATAATAAAATCATTTTTAAAGTTATAAAGTCTCAACAATTTTAAATCTAATTAACCTGGAGCAGTACTATGCTAAATCGACAAGTCAGGTTGTAAGTGGAGCCAATTAACTTTTATGAAAGCATGTGGGATCAATATGAATATATTATTTTAAATAATAGAGATAATGATGTAAATTTATGTAGAAATATAATTAAGCCCTTAATGCCTTGCTATAAGTGAAGGAACCAATCATTCAATCTCTTCAATCCTTTGAAATTTACCTCAAAAAATATTACTTATAAATGATAACAGCAGCAAAAATATAATTGTATATATTATAATTTGAATATAAAATATTTTTTAAGTGAAAATAATTTTTACATCTGATTGGTAAAAATAATTTAATTATTAAATAAGTGGTTTAGTAATTATTTTTATTTAATTATTAAATAATTAATTTTCACTTAATTTAATAGAAAAAATTCTCCCTGAAATGTAGTTTTTAATACTTGAATTAATCACCACTTATATTAATCATAAAAATATGAAATAATTTAGGTATGACTAGTCAAAGTCTTTCAATAGAAAACAAAGCAGTCCTTCCTCAATGACTTGTTCGTGTCTCCCTGCCCATCCATCTACATATATATTAAAAAAAAAAAAATTAATGTGGAGAGTAGGGACATCGCGATTCTATCTAAAATTATATATAAAAATATATTTTTAATTGGTTTGATTTTCTGTGTTATAGAAGAAAAAGTACAAAAAATAATTTTAATAAAATTTTTTTTTGGAAGCATTCTTTTTTTTTTGGTTACAGTGGAAAATATTTGGAAGCTTGCATTGACTTGTACATACATATCATTTTGACATCTTAAAATCTTCTTGATTTTAAAAGTTGGATTGACCAAGCTCAGATTTGATATTGTATAAGCCCGTATAATAATGAAATACCATGTGTGATGTAAATATTATATTCAATAATTGAATATATATATATATAATTTTCATAATATGGAAAAATCCATATATACTTCATTTTAATTAGTTATTTATTTGATTATAAGGACTTAGAATGCATTTTGAAGCAATGACCCAGACAATTACAAATAATATAAGGAGAGCTTTAATGTAATAACCAATTATGTACATTTTATCTTGGAATTTTTATCAAAATGATCAACACCTATTGTTGAATTTGTAATAATACAAGTTTTTTTTTTTTTTTTTTTAAATAATACAAGTTAACTCTCTCTCTCTCTATATATTGTTGAATTTGGTTCGAGGAGAAGTTCAACCGTAAAAACGTATGAAAATGAAATGATAAATGAAGTATATCTATTATAGGTCAACATCGATAATTGAATGCTAAATATTCAATGTTATCAAGATGAATTTTAAATACAAAACCACGAAATTTGATCCTTTCAATAATCCATCAAACATAGAAATACTTAGAGAAAGAAAAAAAAGACAGTTGTGTGTGTGTATATATATGCCGCTTCTTTTGCAGAGATTCTAAAATCATTATACTTTATGAACGAGTTGTGCAAGAGGTTTTCGGTCGCTTGAACAAGAAAATATTAAATTTTCGAAGTAAATTTGGTACTCGAGATGCTATTGTGAGTATATATACATATAGGTTGCTTCTTAACCGAAACTGTATTTCTGTGAAATGAAGCCCATGCATTTCTTATTGAATTGATTTGTTAATATATAGAAGATTGTTATAACTGTAATATAGCTAGTTAAAGGAATCTATTATCTACTAATTGTGTGACACTTCTTAAGGATGTCATGTATATATTGTATGCATGAAATTTATAAATGATATACCCATAAATGTCTAATTTAAGTTCACATATCAATATATGTAATAAGGTTTTTTTTTTTTTTTAAATAACACATATTATATACCACAAAGCTTATAACATCAAGTAGTTCTTATATTATTAATATACAGTATACTAATCTTAATGTAAAATATGAAAATTTATTAAACATGCTGCATTTTAGAAAAATTGAGAACGACCTCCTGCTGACCTACCCGACATAATACTAGTATAATGAATGCAGTTATTTCTTTAAAACCAACTACCGTTCTTCTAATCCTAAAAAAATAATGCAGAGCAGTGAACTTGCAACTTAATAAAGGAATAACATAATATCCTATGAAAAATAATACATTCCAAACATGTAGTATAATTAATTATCCATCCATTGTTATATATATATATATATATATATATATATATATCACATACCACTTTATTAAACAATTTACAATAATATACAAAAAATATACCCATATTTCAACATGGCAAATTCAATAGTGCAAATTCACCAATATACTAAAAATATTCTCATATCTCAACATGGCAAATTTAATAGTGCAAATTCACAAATATACCAAAAATAAACCCATATCTCAACATGGCAGATTCGAAGTGCAAATTCAAAAATATACTAAAAATTCCACATTATGAGTATCAAAACTAGATTCCCCATATCAATAACATCATAAGTCTAAATTACTTTATAATTGATATCAAATCCATTGAACATATATAGAAAGAGAAACATTAAAACAATCCACCATGGTCAAGCTGTTAACAAAATTAAGCAACAAAAAGTATTGCCCAATTTGACCATCTAGAAAACAAAATCAAGGTTCCTTTATTTCTATTAACTTTGTAAATAACATCTCCAAGTTTTTATAAGAGTAAACAACACTCCATTTGGAGTTATAAAACTCCAACTATGGCTTCAACAAGGATTCTATTCTCACCCAAACAGGACACCCGAATTCAGCAACCATCACTCATATGTACAATCTCATTCATATATACAATCTCATCTTAAAACAATCAGCCATCAACACAATAATCAGAATTAACTTCTATAAATTGGAATATACATATTCCCTATAACTAATTAGTTTAACAAATAAATTTATAATTACTTTTTTTGTACGCTATATTTACATAGATCATTAGGTTATTCTCCTACCTTTATTGTTTTCTTCCCTTTACTTGCATTAACATGTGTGACAACCTTGTTTCCATATGGTTTAGCTGAAATAAATCATAATTCACGTATTTTTAAACATTAAAAAAATAATGGAATTTCATTTAGCATGATAACATCACTAAACTACCTAAATATATGAAGCTGCCAATTATAACAGATTTAATAAGGTAAATTTAAAAATTCACCAATAATTCTATATAATAAAAATATCAAGATGAAACTTTTTATATCGCTATCCTTATGTGTTTAAAGTAATTTAAAATTGATTTTACTTCAATTAGAGGTGTATAAAGGAAGAACCTTAAAAAATAATCTACCATACCTAGACTAGCGATAAAAATTGAGCAATAAAATGTTTCCTCTTATTACACTAACATAGAGTTTGAATTAGATTGAGATAAAAGAGGGAAAATTTTAGATAATGCATCAAAAATTGTCAAAGAAAACTCAATTTGAAGCTTCCTAACTCAAGATATAATCAAAACAATAATACTGAAAAATCAGTTCCTAAAAACCTGAATTTTGTTTCTTCTAAACATTAACTCAATTCAATAAAAATATTAAAATTACTTACCAAATAAACCTTTAAAGTCTTTGAAGTTGAAGATTATGATCTGGACTAAATTCTAAACCTTTAAATTTCATTTGAAATATAGCTCTTTATTTTTTTTTAAGAAGAATAAGAATAATAAGAATAAGAAAAACACAACCCTCCTTCCTTCCCTTTTTTATCGGATGCCTCCTATTTTTTTTCTTACAACAAATGGTTGCCATATACTGAACTCAAATTTCTACATTCATCATTTTGTTTTTAAAACAATCAAGTGCACACACACATACACATACCCAACTCAAATCCCTACATTCATCATTTTGTTTTTAAAATAATCAAGTGCATACATACACACACATGCATATATATATATATACACACACACATACATACACACATACATACATATTTATTGCCAAAGATCAATTTAAACCCTTAGCTTCCTATTTCTTGTTATGGATTTAATTGTAAAGATTAGAAATAATATCACACATATCTCATGTATTCCTCATGTCTATATGAGATGCATGTTACGCAAATAAATGTAAATACATACATACATACACACACACACACACACACACACACACACACACACACATTTATTGCCAAAGATCAATTTAAACCCTTAGCTTCCTATTTCTTATTATGGATTTAATTGTAAAGATTAGAAATAATATCACATATATCTCATGTATTCCTCATGTCTATGTGAGATGCATGTTACACAAATAAATGTAAATACATACATACATACACACACATATTTATTGCCAAAGATCAATTTAAACCCTTAGCTTCCTATTTCTTAGTATGGATTTAAATATCAAGATTAGAAATAATATCACATATATCTGATTCATTCCTCATGTCCATATGAGATGCAAATAAATGTAAATACATGATGTAGGCATTATAAATAGTATATTGCCATGTAATATAAAATAGTTATAAGGGTTGAGATTATATGTGTGAGTATGTACAACAGCGTAAATGTTCTTTCAACCATGATTTTGATGACTAGTTGTCTTGTTGCTTCTATCTGTAATGATTAGCTCAGTAGGTACATCAAGTAAAGCATCAAGTAGAGCATATTTTGTTAGCCCCCCACAAGATGGAGTATACACATTCTATATATCCAGCTTGATAATAGATTTCTGGAATATAGGAAGTGGTAAAGGCTTCGTAAAGTAATAAGCAAGCTGGTGAAAAAAAGAAATAGGGAAAAGGCAAAGCAGACCCTGTTGAACTTTTTGGCGAACCAAGTGGTAATCAATTTTGATATGCTTGGTTTATTCATGAAACATGGGGTTTTCAACGATTTTGATAGTTGAAATGTTGACACAATAAAGAGTAATAGCGGAAGAAGAAACTTAAAAGTCACAAAGAAGATATTAAAGCCATTGTAACTCATAAGTAACAGCTGCCTTTGCACGATACTCAGCTTCTGCTGAAGAATGAGAAATAGTGTGTTGTTTCTTTGACTTCTAAGAGAGAAGAGTAGGTCTAAGAAGGACACAAAAACTAGTAACAGAATGTCAAGTGTCAAGACAAGTACTCCAATTAAAGTCAGAAAAATCCTGGAGCTGAAGATCATTAGTTGAAGGGAAAAAGAGTCCTTGATCAAGTGTGCCTTTAAGATATCAAAGAACATGATGTGTAGTTATAAGATGCATATTGTAGGACAATTTAAGAACTAAAATAGTTGCTGAACATTAAAAGAGAGGTCCAACGGAGTATAAGTAAGGTAATAGAGTTTGCTAACAATGCTATAATATACAATTATATCAGAAAATGCAGTACCATTATGTTAAGAAAATTGCTAATTACTAACAATTGAAGTTAGAATAGGTTTTGAGTAAAGAAAACCTATTTCATGTAAAAGATCTAGCGTATACTTGCATTGACACAAGTTGATACCTGATTGTGATTTAGCAATTTCAGAACTCAAGAAAAACTTTAACAAACCAAGATCTTTAATCTTAAATCTATCATGAAAAAAGGTCTTAATTAAGGCAATATGATGTGAATCATTACTAGCTATAATGACATCATCAATATTGACTAGAAGAGCAATAACATGTTTGAATTTGACTTAGTAAAAAGTGAAGAATCAAATTGAGATTGAAAAAAACCTAGACTGATAAGGGCAACAATAAACTTGGCATTCCATTGGCGACTAGCTTGCTTGAGACCATATAAGCTTTTAATGAGGTGACAAACTTAATTTGGTTTAATGGAATGAAAACTAGGAGGAAGAATTATATACACTTCTTCATTTAAGTCACCATGTAAAAATGCGTTATTGATATCGAGTTGGTAAAGGTGCCAACCCTTTGCAGCTGAAGCAGTAAGCAAAACCCGAATAGTAGTCATTTTGATAACGGGTGAGAAAGTATTAATGTAATCTACTTTAACCTACTGAGTGTAACTTTTAGCCATCAGACTTGCTTTGTACCTTTTAATAGTTCCATCTGCATAATATTTGATTCTGTAAACCCATTTATGGCCAATGGCTATTTTAAAGGTAGGAAGAGTAATTAATTCCCAAGTCTTATTGGCATCAAGAGCATTAAGCTCAGCTTGCATAACTTGTCTCCAACAATTATAATGGACTGCCTTTTAATAAGTGCGGGTTCAATAGTAAGAGTAACTTGATTAATATAGGTTTGCTAATAAGGTGTGAATCATTATAGGAAAGCACTTAAGAAATATGGTAAGGGCTTATTACAGGTGTAAGAGAAGTATGGTAATCATTTAACCAAGTAGAAGGTTTAGAAATTTTAGAGGATTTACAGTAGGAACTAAAGAAGGGGGTTGAATATAAAAATATACTCATATATTTTTATGTGGTGGAGATTTGTTTACATAAAGTATTATTATTATAATATAAAGTTTATTAATATAATATATATATATATATATATATATATATATATATATATATATATATATATACACATGCATGCCATGTATGAGCACATATATACATACATACCATAAATTAAAAACCATCCAAAACTCTCAGCAACAAAAAAAGAAAACGTGAAGAATAAAAAAAAAAAACACAACTTCCTTCTTCTTCTTCTTCTCTCTCTCTCTCTCTCTCTCTCTCTCTATATATATATATATATATATATATATATATATATATATATATATATATATATATATATATATATATATATATATGAGTATATTGTTATGTGGTGGAGATTTGTTTACATAAAGTATTATTATTATAATATAAAGTTTATTAATATAATATATATATATATATATATACACATGCATGCCATGTATGAGCACATACATACATACATTCATACATACATACCATATATTAAAAACCATCTAAAACTCTCAGCAACAAAAGAAGAAAACGTGAAGAACAAAAAAAAACACAGCTTCCTTCTTCTCTTCCTCACGCACGTTTAATTCTTCCCTTGTCACTGTGCCTCCATCACTTCTGATCACCATTTTCTTCGATTCCGGTGTCTTTCTCTTCCTTTTGCACCAGTGAGCACTAATCCAAGCTTAGTTTAAGCTTTAATCTCCATTTGATTGAGTTTTTGCTGATTTTTGTTTATGGAGTTCTAGGGTTTCATTTTTTTTAGCTTGATCTAGCTTGCATCTTGTAAACTCCCTTTACAAATGTGATTCCTAGTAGCTTAATCTACCTCTATGAAATTTTGTATGATTTTTGGAATTTATTTTTATTTTTGTGAATTTTTGAATATTTTATTAATTTTCATAAATTAATTTATTAAATTATAAAATTGGTTAATTTAGTGATATTATATATTGTTATTAATGTTAGTATTGAGAAATTAATTTTTGAGAATATTATATAATTTTTATGAATTTTTATAATTTATGTCAAAATTGAATAATTAAGTTATAATTGGATTTTTGTTGGAATATTGGTTTAAATATGTGTTTTAGTTAATATTAATAATATATATGTTGAGCAAATAATTTTTATGCATTTGTATAATTTTTAGGGAATTTTTGAGTAATAATAGTATATTATGTATATTTTTGTATTATAGGGGTAAATGCATAATTTTATGATAATTATAGCTAAATAATATATTTTAGTTGGTTTTAATAATATTTAAAGAATTAAAATGATTTTTATAATTATTTACTATTTTTAACTAATTAATACTAATTTTTGAAAATTATTTTCAAATAAATATATTATATATTATTTTGGGTAATAAAATGGGTTTTAAAACTAATTTTATTATATAATTAAACTATTTAAGTAACTAAATGTGAATTTTATTAATTAGAATTAAGTTGTATTGTTTGGTTGGGTTGTGAACTCGGTCGAGTTAAATGCAGCATTAGAGAGCTGACCTGAGTATGTTTGAGTGCGTTTTTTTGTGCAGAAATGGTTCCACCTACGGTAGAGAGATGTTCGTTTTACAGGGGAGACTTTGTCAAAATTTTAGTAGATTTTCTTGTAAAATGTGACATCTTTTGTAATTTTCTAGCATAAATTAGGGTATTTCAATCTATTAAGTCTTATCCGATTTTTCCCAAGTCATTCTAGAGTCTCGTAATTTTATTAATTTTCCTTCTTATTCCATAAGTATGATTTTAAAAATAAAAATGTTATTTTTTTAGAGAGTTATGGAGCGGGAGCTTCTGGATTGAGGTAGACGCACGGTCGTCAGCCATCTCACTTATCCTGTAAGTTAATAAATTGATCTGTGTGTATTTTTTCTTTAAAATTGCATGCACTCATATTTTTAGTATTGTTTACATTATCAAGAATTTTCATTGCAATGTATTTATTTATTTATTTCAAAATTAGTTTTGAGAAATTTTGGTAGAATGGGCTACCTGGTGGGTTTCACCAAGACCATATGCACATGGTGGGGATTGAGAGATGGATCCAAAATATGTATGACTTATGGTTATAAATTAGGACGGGTGCCTCGGTGGAAGCCTATGCTCTCGGGACCGCCAGTGATGTGAAAATTTAAAAATGGACTGGGATGGGTGCCTCGATGGATTCCTTAGCTCTCGGGGACTGCCAGTGCCATGTGTTTGGATTAAGTGGATAATTGTGGCTTGGTGCCTCGATTGATGCCTCTGCTCTCGGGGACCAGCAGTCTAGTTGGATTAAGTGGGCCCAATTGGCCATTTAGAATTGGGTTTAAGGTTCTACCGAGATTTTTCAAAAGCTATATATGTATATATATTATAAATTATTTTTACTACATCTATACGATTTTCAAAAAGGTTTTCAAACCGTACAACTCTTTTATTAACTTACTCAGTGAGGTCTAACTCCCCTCAATTTATTTTTTTCAGGAGTTTGAGATTTTTCTATTAGGCCTACTTCTTTTCTTCGTGTAGCTTCATCACCAGCTATTCTACGTAGGTCTATTTAGTTGTGTTGAATTTATTTTTGTATACTGCAGTAGAGAAAACTGTTTAACTACATATTTTATTTAGAATATCACATATTTATAATATGGTGTACTGAGACATTATTGTATAACTGAAGTTTATATATTTTATGCACTATGGTATTGTGGTTTAAATTATATTGAGAAAAATCAGTTTGATAATGTGCATTGTAAATTAATTATGTATTATAAGGTTTCAAATTTTTTAAATTCTGCGTTTTCTTTTAAGGGTTACTATAGGATTTGGTAGCTTTATGCTTTCCTATTCCCTAGTATCGGTCACGTACCCTAGGTTCGGGTCGTGACACTTTCCCTTTGCTTGCATTAACATGTGTGACAACCTCGTTTCCATATGGTTTAGCTTAAATAAATCATAATTCACTGATTTTTAAACATTCAAAAATAATGGAAGCCCATCTAGCATGATAACATCACTAAACTATCTAAACATACGAAGCTACCAATTATAACAGATTTATTAAGGTAAATTTAAAAATTCACTAATAATTCTATATAATGAATCTTAAGATGAAACTTTTTATATCGCTATCCCTATATGTCTAGAGTAATTTAAAATTGATTTTACTTCAATTAAAGGTGTATAGTGGAAGAACCCTAAGAAATAATCTACTATACCTAGACTAGTGATGAAAACTAAGCAACAAAATGTTTCCTCTTATTACACTAACATAGAGTTTGAATCAGATTGAGATAAAAGAAGGAAAATTTTAGATAACACATCAAATATTGTCAAAGAAAACTCAAATTGAAGCTTCCTAACTCAAGATATAATCAAAACAATAATACTGAAAAACTAGTTCCTAAAAACCTGAATTCTGTTTCTTCTAAACATTAACTTAATTCAACAAAAATATTAAAATTACTTACTAAATAAACCTTTAAAGTCTTTGAAGATGAAGATTATGATCTGGACTAAATTTTAAACCTTCAAATTTCATTTGAAATATAGCTCTTTATTTTTTTTAAGAAGAAAAGGAATAAGAAAAATAAAAAGAATAAGAAAAACATAACCCTCCTTCCTTCCCGTTTCTATCGGATGCCTCCTATTTTTTTCTTATAACAAATGGTTGCCACATACCCAAATCCAATTCCTACATTCATCATTTTGTTTTTAAAACAATCAAGTGCATACACACACACACATACATATATACATGCACACACACATATATACATACATATAAGAATAATAAGAATAAGAATAAGAATAAGAAAAACACAACCCTCCTTCCTTCCTTTTTATATCGGATGCCTCCCATTTTTTTCTTACAATAAATGACTGCCACATACCCAACTCAAATCCCTACATTCATCATTTTTTTAAAACAATCAAGTGCATACACACACACACATGTATGTATATATATATATATATATATATACACACACACACACACATATACATACATACACACACACACACACATATTTATTGCCAAAGATCAATTTAAACCCTTAGCTTCCTATTTCTTATTATGGATTTAATTGTAAAGATTAGAAATAATATCACACATATCTCATGCATTCCTCATGTCTATATGAGATGCATGTTACACAAATAAATGTAAATACACACACACACACACACACACACACACATATATTTATTGCCAAAGATCAATTTAAACCTTAGCTTCCTATTTCTTATTATGGATTTAATTATAAAGATTAGAAATAATGCCATGCATATCTCATGCATTCCTCATGTCTATATGAGATGCAAATAAATGTAAATACATTATGTGGGCATTACAAATAGTATGTTTCCATGTATTATAAATTAGTTATAAGGGCTGAGATTATATGTGTGAGTATGTACAGCAGCGTAAATGTTCTTTCAACCATGATTTTGACAACTGGTTGTCTTGTTGCTTCTATCAGCAGTGATTAACTCAGTAGGTACATTAGGTAAAGCATCAAGCAAAGCATATTTCATTAGCCCCCCCGCAACATGGAGTATAAAAATTCTATATATCCAACTTGATAATATATTTCTAGAATATAGGAAGTGGCAAAGGCTTCGTGAAGCAATCAGTAAGCTAGTGAAAAAAAGAAATAGGGAAAAGGCAAAGCAGACCCTGTTGAACTTTTTGGCGAACCAAATGGCAATCAATTTTGATATGCTTGGTTTATTCATGAAACATAGGGTTTTCAGCGATTTTGATAGTTGAAATGTTGACACAATAAAAAGTAATAGTGGAAGAAGAAACTTAAAAGTCACAATAAAGAGTAACTCATAAGTAACAGCTGCCATTACACGATACTCAGCTTCTGCTGAAGAATGAGAAATAGTGCGTTGTTTCTTTAACTTCCAAAAGAGAAGATTCAGTCCAAGAAAGACATAAAAACCAGTAACAAAATGTCAAGTGTCAAGACAAGTACCTTAATTAAAGTCAGAAAAATCCTTGAGTTGAAGATCATTAGTTGAAGGGAAAAAGAGTCCTTGACCAGGTGTGCCTTTAAGATGTCAAAGAACACGATATGTAGTTATAAGATGCATATTCGTGGGACAATCTAAGAACTAAAATAGTTATTGAACATCAAAAGAGAGGTTCAATGGAGTATAAGTAAGGTAATATAGTTTCCTAACAATGCTATGATATGCAGTTATATCAAACAAGGTAGTACCATCATGTTGAGAAAATTGCTAATTACTAACCTTTGAAGTTAGAACAGGTTTTGAGTGAAGAAAACCTGTTTCATGTAAGAGATCTAGCGTATACTTGCATTGACACAAGTTGATACCTGCTTGTGATCTAGCAATTTCAAAACTCATGAAAAACTTTAATAAACCAAGATCTTTAATCTTAAAGCTATCATGAAGAAAGGTCTTGATCAAGGCAATCTGATGTGAATCATTGCTAGCTATAATGACATCATTAATATAGATTAGAAGAGCAATAAACACATTTGAATTTGACTTAGTAAAAAGTGAAGAATCAAATTGAGATTGAAAAAAACCTAGACTGAGAAGGGCAATAATAAGCTTGGCATTCCATTGGCTACTAGCTTGCTTAAGACCATATAAGCTTTTAATGAGGTGACAAACTTGATTTGGTTTAGTGGAATGAAAACTAGGAGGAAGAATTATATAGACTTCTTCATTTAAGTCACCATGTAAAAATGCGTTAGTGATATCAAGTTGGTAAATGTGCTAACCCTTTGCAGCTGCAACAGTAAGCAAAACTCGAATAGTAGTCATTTTAATAATGGGTGAGAAAGTATCAATGTAATCTATTCTAACCTACTGAGTGTAACCGTTAGCCACCAGACGTGCTTTGAACCTTTTAATAGTGCCATCTGCATGATATTTGATATGTAAACCCATTTATGGCCAATGGCTATTTTAAAGGCAAGAAGAGTAGTTAATTCCTAAGTCTTATTAGCATCAAGAGCATTATGCTCAGCTTGTATAGCCTTTCTCCAGCAATCATAGTAGACTGCCTTTTAATAAGTGCAGGGTTCAACAGTAAGAGTAACTTGATTAATATAGGTTTACTAAGAAGGTGTGAATCATTATAGGAAAGCACTTAAGAAATATGGTGAGGGTTCGTTACAGGTGTTAGAGAAGTATGATAATCATTTAACCAAGTAGAAGGTTTAGAAAGTTCAGAGGATTTACAGTAGGAACCAAAGAAGGGGGTTGAACATTAGTCTTAGAAGATGAACTTGGTACAGTAGTAAGAACTTTATCATTATTAATTTCATATGCTGAAGAACCATTCATGAAGTTGTCTGCTAAAGAAGCATCAATAAGTTGTGAAAAAGAAGAAATAAAAGGAAAATGATGTTCATCAAAATGAACATCCCTTGAAACAAAAACTCACTTTGCAGTAATGTTATAAACATAAAAACCTTTTTATATGAGAAGGGTATCCGAGAAAAATGCATTCAATGGCTCAGGGTTTAAATTTATGTCGATGTTATGCAATAGTCACTACAATAAAAATGGGCTTTAACAACCAATTCATAGCGACGATTGTCTAAAGTTGTTATGTGTCATCTATACATATAATTTTAGGAGCATTTTTATTAGTTTTATAATATATTTTCATAAGTTTATTTAATTGTTATTAATTTTACTTGCATTTAGCATAATATTATTTAATTTGAATTTTAAAGAATATATTTTCATGTTTGTTTAATAATTAAGTGAATTATAGTATCTAATTAAATTATTTGTTTCAATTTTCTGAATTGAAGCTAGTGCACGATCGTGTCTAGAAAGTCTCTCTACACAAATTGCATACATAGGCTAGCACATGACTGTGTGTTTATTAAGAATCCTACACACTTCACCGTATGACTATGCAAAAAGGTGTGCACTAGCATGATTAAAGCCAAGCTCGATGAAGAAGCTATGCACACCCCACCACACGACTATGTATCAGGCCATGCACAAATTTAGAATAGTACAAACCCGAGTGCATGCTTATGTGCTTAGGTGTGCACATAAAATTAACGCACACGCTTGCATACACACCCTAGTGCACACTCTTGTGCATGGCCATGTGCTAGCATGTGCGTTCATGAAAAATCTTCCTCTTTCATTTAGGATAATGGATTTAGAAGATTTCAAAATTGGTAGATTACATAATGAGAATATTCTAGAATTGGAAGTTCTAGGGGCAAGAGATGGCTATAAAAAGAGGATTAATTCATCAATTCAAGTAGTGGGAATTCATTTAAATAAGCATTTAGAGATATTTTGAGCAGAGAAGAAGCAGAGTTTCAAGTTAATCACGTTCAAGCATAATTGTTCTCATGTTTAGAATATCTTTGATTATGATTATTTCTATCATATGTAACTAACTTACTCAGGTTTTGGATTCGTGTAGCTAGACTACTACTTGTTTGGATTTTTATATTGTAATTCAATAAGTTAATATTCAGTCAATTTAATAGGTTGCTTTTATATATTCTTGTATTTGATTTTAGGCCTGATTAAATGCATGCCTTTGTGTAGATTAGTAGACAATGAAAGTTGCATGATCTATTAGCTCATAGACCTATGAAACTTTGGAACGTCAATCACAAAAGTAGACGAATCCTTCAAGCTAAAGAACTTAATGAGTCTTAATTAATTTACTTGACCATGAAAATAGGTAGCAATTAGTTTTGACATGCTTGAATGATCTTGAAAGAGACTTTAAGTAATTTGAGTAATTTACCCTTGACCGTATTAACAAGTTGAATTAAGATTAAATTCTCTAATTCAAGAAAGTGTCTAGTGAAGCGAATCTAGGCTCTATCTTTCAATTATTGAATTTTTATTTAGAATTTATCTTTGTTAGTTAGTATAGTTTTCTATTTTAATTAAATATATTTTGTTAGCTTGTGGAGATAAAATTACAGCTAGTACTTGGTATCAATCTTCTCATGGGAACGATACTTGATACTCGAACTTTGCTATTTATTGTGAATTATGCACTTGTAGAAATTTCCTAACAAGTTTTTGGCACTATTTTCGGGGAGATCGACAATACCAATATTAGCATTCTTTTTATTTCCATTAGACTAGCATTTTTTATTTTATTTAATTTTCCTTACTTTTTCTTTTCAGGTAATTGACTCTTGTTTATGCAAACAAGATCAAAACATCTTGAACTAGAGAAAGTAAATCCAGAGATAAAAAAAATTGGCAAAAAAGAACCGTAAAGAGAAAGAGGAAAAAAACAGAAGAATGGTTGGACAAGGAGATCAAGCAAAGGCTTTAAAAGAATATGGTGTTCCTAGTCTCATAGGAAGCTAAAACTGTATTATAAAGCCAACCATCGAAGCTAGAGGTGTCAAAAAATAAATATAGGGATAACTAGCTTGTGGCAGCCAAGCGTTCATAACGATGTTGCTTTTTAGTCCTTCAATGTCGGCTTTTCCTATCATTATAAAGTAGAATTTACTAAGTGTTGGATTGTTCACCCACCAATAGGGAACATGAGTTGGGTTTAGACCGTCATGAGATAGGTTAGTTTTACCCTACTAATGACTGTGTCGTAATGGTAATTCAACTTAGATGAGAGGAACCGTTGATTCGCACAATTGGTCATCGCGCTTGGTTGAAAAGCCAGTGGCATGAAGCTACCATGCATTGGATTATAATTGAACGCCTTTAAGTTAGAATCTAGGCCAGAAGTGACGTGTTGTCCACTGCTCATTTACCGAAAAGGCACGTGTCATTGGCCAAGCCCTCACAGGGGCTACCCTAAAGAACAATTTTTGTCAGGTGACATACTGAATCCTTTGTAGATGACATAAATACGTGACATGGTATTGTAAGTGGCAGAGTGGCCTTACTGCCATGATCTACAAAGATTCAGCCCTTTATCTCTCTGATTCGTCCCTCCCCTCCTTCCATTAATATCATTCCCGAGCGGCCCTAAGGTTTTTGATTCAATGGGAGAATGTTAGCCCAATTAGTCCTTAAAAATAATGCAAGTCTTCACAATAATTGCTTGGAGAACGTGAAAGCTCCCCTTAGCATGGCCGAAAATTACTAAGTACCTTAAGCTTTGGCATGCTAAGCCGAGGCATTAGCATGCTAGGCTGAGGCATTAGCATGCTTGGGCAAGGCATTGGCATGCTTAGTTGAGACATTGGCAAGTTAGGTCGAGGCTTTGGCATGCCTCGGTGCGTGTCACTACCCAAATCGAGAGTCATGATCGACACTAGGGAACGAGAATTTTTTTGAATTTGGAACCCGTAGCAAGGCTTAAAAATAAAAGCATGCAATAATAAATAAAATATGCACCAATAAATAAAATTTTAAATCAATATAATAAAAATAACTTCTGATATATCATAAAATAAAAATATATTATACAATATTCAGAGAAAGGCCTCTGAAATTACAACCAACATTCTACAAATACAAAATACGACTACTACTGTAGTTTTCTAGAGTACAATGAGATTAAGTAAGTAATTTACACCAAATAGCTAGGGCTGAAAAAGTCTGGCGGATGGACCTACTAGTGAGGTCTGAGGAAGAAGAGTCTCTTGTAAAATCAACAACTAAGGGGAGTCAGACCTCACTGAGTGAATTGTTATATTATATATACATGCATCTCCTAATGTCATATGCAATCATTCTTATGTAATAAATATATATACAAGAATTTCATACAGATACTGAAAACATTTTATATATAAATGCTGAAAAACATTATTGATTGAAGGATCAAATAGAACCCTCATAAGTCGCAACCTCAATCAACAATAATTCTCTAGCCATACAGGCTCACTTAATTCCAAATTAATTCACGTATTTCATTATGGACAGTAGACTGGCCCCGAGACACTAAGTCAACCGAGCTGCAGCAGTCTCATTGTTAGTGTGATTGGTCCCGAGACACTAGGTCAACATAGCTCCAGCAACCACACTATTCAATCACATCAAATCTCAAAGCTCAAATCAATCAATCAATTAGATCATTTATTACCTCAAGTGATTCTCACTCAACCCTAAATATATCGCACCGGTATGTATATGGTCCTAGTGCTGTCCACTAGGTAGCACGTTCTACCGATATTCTTCATTTGAAAATTAAACATACATATGAAAAATAAATAATGCATAATATCATTCATAATAACAAAATAAACCATATATATACCAGATATATACCTAAAATAAATTAAGTATATATCAAATATATATATGTTAAATAAATTCAATTCAAACATAAAATATGCCAAATGTAAACCAATAATATACTAAAAACATTTTAAGTACAAATAAAAATTTAACATGCATTTATTTTGTAATATATCAAAAATATACTCAAAATATACCTAACATATACTAAATATTTAACGAAACAATTTCTGAATAAATGCAAATCAAAACATGTATATGTGCTAAAACATGCATCCTAAATGCAATGTATACATAAAATAACAACTCACAAGTTTGCGCTTCTCAAGATTGGTTTGACAGGCCCGGTCTACTAGGTCTCGGTCTCGGCGCAACTAGGCAATAAAATAATAATAACAAAATTAGAATAAATCTAACTTATACTTCTGAAGAGATTCGATCTAGGAATACAGAACTCAAACAAAATTGAAAACTCAAGATCGACGCGATGTCACATTTTACGAGAATTCTACCGAAAATTTGGTAGAGCTTCCTCTGTAAAACGGACATCTCTTTACTAAAAAGTAGAGGTGGTCTTGCAAGAAAAACGCACTTCTAGCAACAGAATACACAACATATTCGGTTGGAATCCCGAACTACACAATTCCCCAACTGAAATTCATAATTCACCAAAAATACATTTAATATAATAAATATATTAAAAATCAATAAATTTCACAAATGTCCTCAAAATATCAAAAGATAGTATATTCAAACATCAAAACACTCAATATAATTATTTTCACAATAATTAAATAAAAATCTCAAAATAATAATATAATATTATTAAAAATCAAGTTTCTCAATAATTCAATATAAAATAGTAAAAACTCACTTTATATATTAAGATAGCTTAAATAGCCTAAATATATATTAAAATTTATTAAAAACCCATTTAATCAGCAATTTAGTAAATAATATATTATTTGAAAATAATTTTCAAAAATTAGTATTAATTAGTTATATATTACAAATAATTTATAAAAATCATTTTAATACCTTAAATAATTCTAAAACCAATTAAAACATAATATTTAACTAAAATTTTAACAAAAACTCATAATTACCCAATAATTTCAAAATACACATAATACTAAATAATTTCCTCAAAAATTATATAAAATCATTAAAATTATTCTATCAACATATAATATTCTAATATTATCTAATACATATAACTAACCAATAATTTCAACAAAAATATACATTTAACCTAAAATTCCAATATTCACATAATAGAAAAATATTCTTAAAAATTATATAATATTCTCAAAATTTTTTTTCTCAACACTAAAATTAATATCAACTTATAATAACACTAAATATACCAAATTTATAATTTAAATAATTAATTTACAAAAATTCAATAAATAATAATAAAATAATAAAAAATTCACCAAAATACAAATAAATTCCAAAAATAAAAAAAAATATAGTCATGAAGCTTGAGCTACTAGAATCAAAGTTTGTTAAGAGAGTTTACTTGAATCAACCAAAAATCAACCTAAAAAAAAATAAAAACCCAAAATGCTCAAAAATAAAAATCTAAGAAAACTCATAAACGATCGATTTTAAGCTCACAAGGAGCTTGGATTCAGCCTCGTTGAAGCTCCAGGAGTCGAATGACACCAGAATGGCTCGAGTTAGTGGCTAGAAAAGGAAGAACGATGATGACAAGCTTCCTACGACATTGTTGCTGTTTCTGTCTTTTTCGGTGACACTCGACATACATACAATGACAGAGAATATGGAGAAGAGGAGGGAAGAAGGTCGTGGCAGTCTAGTGAAGAGAAGGGAGGCGATCGGGACAGTGCGGGGAAGGTCAGTTTCTGTTCTTCTTTGTTTTGATTTTGTGTATATATATATATATATATATATATATATATATATATATATATATATATATATATATATATATATATATATATATTATATTAAAACTTTATAATATAATAAAACTTTAGTTTAAATTAACCTCCACCACACATTATAAATATACTGATACATATATATACACACAAATATATTAATATATATACATAATATAAAATTTAACAATGGATAATAATAATATTAATAATACTAATGAAATGGTTTAATAATAATACAAATAATGTAAATTAATAAAAACAATAATAGAAATAATAATGCACTAAAATTAATATTATTAAAATAAAACTATCCGAAAAATTAACAATCAATAATCTAAATTAAATGTTTAAAATAATAAGTTTCTAGAAATAAATATTTACGTAGAAAATATATTTTTATTATAAAATAATAATTATTAATCATAAATAATAAAATAAATAAATATGACTTTTAATTTTTTTTATTAATATTGCATATCTCAATTTATATTTAAATAATTTAAAATTTAGCGTTATTACAGCGCGCATGGTCGAGGACTTATCTCACCCTCGACCGAGGCCTTAGCATGCCTTTGTGTGTGTGGTCGAGGCCTTGGCTTGCCTCGGCACACATGGCCTTGGTACGCCCTTGGCTAAGGCCTTAGCATGCCTCAGCCTTGGTACTCCCTCGCCCAAGGCATTGGTATACCTTAGTGCGCATGGTCGTGGCCTTGGCACACCCTCGAACAAGGCTTGGTATGCCTCGACGTGCATGGTCGAGGCCTTACCATGCCCTCAATTGAGGCCTTAGCATGCCTCAATGCTAAGCATCGAGGCTTTGGCATGCCCTCGGCCGAGGCCTGGCATGCCTTGATACGTAGGGCCAAGGTCTTGGCTTGCCCTTGGCCAAGGCAAGGCATGCCTCAGTGCATAGGGCTGAGGCTTTGGCATACCCTCAGGTGAGGCCTGACATGCTTCTGTGCTCATGACCGAGGCGTTCGCACTCCCTCAGTCGAGGTGGGGCATACATCAGAGTGCATGGTGAGGCCCTAACACTTCCTTGGTGGAGGTTGGGCATGCCTCAGTGCATTCAGCCAAGGGCTAGCATGCCTTGGCTCGCCCATAGCCAAAGCTTGGGTATGCCTTGGCTCGCATGGCTAAAGCTTTGGGGCCTTGGCTCACCAATGGTTGAGTGTCCTTGCCATTTTTAACAGCATATGGTTTTTCAAATGGAGGTTAATGGCATGCTTTTGGAGGTTAATAACATGCTTCACGGGTGGATTGATGCCTATGTGGCACGATTAAGGGGCCAATGCACATGCTTTTGGCATGAGAGATTGCTCTCTTATAATATTTTAAAGTGTTGGATCTAGTTTAAACATAATATTTATGTTGGTATGTTGGATGGGGTTGGACGTCCTCGATGCCATGACCTCGACAAGTATATCAGGCAGCATTATGTCTAATATGTTGTGATCCTTCCATTTTGTATAATAAAACCATTCACCATTTATTTAAAAATGGTACTTTTAAAGTTGCACTATTTTACAAGAGACCTTTGTTATGGTGGGACTTCATATTTTTGCCATATAGCCATTTTGGCCGATTTTTTGACAAGATTGAGCATGTAGCAAAATCATTGAGCAAAAATCATTAAAATTAAAATTTGGTCACTCCATTAAATTTACCATATTTTTTTATAGCTCTCGACAAAAAATGATGATTTTTTAGGTTTCTCTATTTTTTATGAATTTCTCTATTTTTTTTCATTAAAAAATAGTTAACATGCTAAAAAAGTTTTGAAATTTTTTTCTAGAGTATATTGGATTATTCTTAACAGATCTGAAAAAATTAGAGAAAAATTCCTTAAATTGAATATTTTAGGAGGATGTGATGGGTGGAATATATTGATGTTTCCCCTTACCACAACCCACTGTGCTCCTTTTGCTTTTTAGGGGGGGTGTAACATATCTAAACCCCCTAGGTGGGCTGGGGTGCCTAGGCACTTTGCAGGCTTCAGTGTGGCATGGAAAACATCCCCCTACCACCTCTGGTGCCCCGACCGGATGTCGGAAGGACTCGAGCCATGGTGGGCCACCACACCATGGCTCGGGCCCACTTGCTATGAAATTTGTCTTGAGGTGGTGGGATGTTGCCCTGATAGTTGGGGGATGTTGAGGGGCCTCATCCGCTCATTATGGGTAAACCCGAGGCATTGGGGTCAAGGATCGATGGAGCAAGGCATTTTATGGTTGTGAATATAATGTCGTTGAGGCCTAACCCCGTGCTAGAGCATGTTGATAGGTTACTTAGGTAAGGTTTGAGTTGGTATTCATGTGCTATATTTTTTATTGCTCTGTGCCAAGCGTGGGTAGCCTTGATGCATGTCAATGGATAGGGAAACGTCCCCTTTAAGGTCGGTGAGCAACCAAAGATGTGTGGCTGATGTTTTTGGGGATAAACCTCTTATTGAAGTGTACATAGAGGCTGTTGGTTTCAGGATAGGCGCAAATGTAAGCTTGAGTAATCTACCTTTGTGTGATGTCTAGTTTCGAATGGTAGCTTTTGTATATGGATGCATGAGGGGCGTCCCCTTGATTGGAGGTGTATAGTCGTTGACATGCTTTATGATGCGGGCTCTTAGGGGTTGATTGTTGTGGCTTTGAGGTACTAATGGTTGCTCTCTTGATGTGTGGGTGTGGCACCCTTGTGCTGTGCTTGCATTGATGGTTGGTGGCTTATGGCATCTTGGGGCTTAGCGTGAAGCTCTCAAAGGCCTTGCAATAAACGTGTCAAGCCATGGGCCTGGGCATGCCAAGGGTGGATGTCTTACTATGAGGGCACATCATTCAGTTGTAGTGCTCGAGTGGGGGGACAGAATCTTGCTGTACAACCAGTGCAAGGGGCGAGCATCATTCGATGACGCATTTTGGTGCATGCTTATGTTGTGGTTAGGTGCTTGCCTTGCGCTTGGGAGTGACAATGGTAGATACTACATTATGGTAGTGCATCATTAAGTTGTAGTGCTTGAGTGGTGATGTGGAAGCTTGCGGCACAACTACGGCATGAGGCCTAAACTCTGTCGATGATGCATTTTGGTGTGCACTAATGCTGAGGATGGGAGCTTGCCATGTACTAAGGCATGTTAAGAGTGCATGTTGTATTACGAGGACACGTGATAAGTTATAGTGCTTGAGTGGTTAGTAGAATCTTGCAGCATAACTGTGGCAAAGGGTAAGAACCTTGCCGATAATGCATTATGGTGCATGCTTATGTTGAGGCCGGGGGCTTCCTTGTGCTTAGGCATGCCAAGGTGGATGCTTGACTACAAGGGCACATTATTTAGTTGTAGTGCTCGAGCAGTGGGGTGGAATCTTATAGTACAATTGTGGCACAGGGCTTGAACCTTGTTGATGATGCATTTTTGCTACGCACGATACCTTACCAACGATACAAAAAATGATGATTTTTTGAGGTTTTCTCTATTTTTTACATTAAAAAAATAAAAAAATAGTTAACATGCTAAAAAAATTTTAAATTTTTTTTCTAAAGTATATTGGATTATTCTTAACAGATTTAAAAAAATCAGATCGAAATTCCTTAAATTGAATATTTTTGGAGGGTGTGATGGATGGAATTTATTGATGTCTCCTTGTAATATCCTGAATTTTTAAATAATTTTAAATTGCATCGGGATATACAGTGTTAATAATTTATTTATATATATTTGATTATTTAATTAGCTTGTTATTTATTAAAGTCATTTTTAATTATTTTTAAGTCATTTACGTAAAATTTTCCCAAAAATTTTATTTTCAAGAAAATTAAAACGTAAATAATTAAATATTAATCATTTTTAGCTGTTTAGTGAATTTGTATGAGTTCATACATGATTTTTGAGTGTCAAATAAAATATATATACGTACATTCATTTAAATGAAATTAGGGTTTATTTAATTAAATTAAATTATATTATATAGTTTTAATATTAATTCATTAAGTGTGTATATATATGTATATATGTGTATATATTATTAAAATATATGTGTGTGGTGCATATTTATTGTGTGTATTATATAATATATTAAATTAATATAAGTTAGATATATATATACATATATACATATAATATTTATATTAAAAAAAAAGTTGATATATTTACCAAAGTGCCATTTTGCCTTCCCCTTCTTCCGCGGATTCCGCGATTTCGACAGCAATCGATTGCTAGTGCTGCACCCGTTCCATTTTAGTTACCTCCAACCCAGCATCAGAGTTCTATTTAGCTTGTTCCCCAGCAGGGCCATGGAAGAGGTGCCAAAGGTGTTGGCTAGGCTTCTACCAGCTAGCAGGGAGGTCGAGGATAGGCCAGAGTCTTTCATCTTACTCAGCAGGATGCTCAGGCATCCAATGCAGTCGTGGCAGGTATTTTTTCTATTTTTTACCTGGATGCATGGGTTTTGTTTGATCCGGGTGCCACGCATTCGTTCGTTTCACCTTTTTTTGCTTCCAAGTCTTGTTGGCAAGGTTCGAGGATGGCTTTTCCTTTAGACACCGATATTGTTCTTTCTGGTGTCCAGTTCTCATGGGAGGTAGAGAATTATCTGCTGATTTGATTCTGTTGGATGTGATGGAATTTAATGTTATTCTGGGAATGGATTGGTTATCTCAACACTATGTTGTTGTGGATTGTTGGAGTAAAGAGGTGACTTTCAAAATTCCTGGTGAAGAAGAATTTAAGTTTGTGGGTGATAGGAGTTCAGCACCTCAGAATCTTATTTCTACTATTACAGCTAGGAAGTTGCTGAGGAAAGGTTGTCAGGGATATTTGGCATTGATCAGGGATACTTTAGGTGAGAAATTGTCACTCACAGATGTTCCTATTATCTGTGAGTTTTTTGATGTTTTTCCTGAGGAGTTGCCAGGTTTACCACCTCATAGAGAGATTGAGTTCTGTATAGATGTGGTTCCAGGTACTACTCCTATATCTATGCCACCCTACAGAATGGCTCCTGCAAAGTTAAAAGAGTTGAAGGAGCAGTTGCAAGAGTTGTTGGATAAGGGTTTCAGTAGACCCAGTGTTTCTCCTTGGGGTGCACCAATCTTATTTGTGAAGAAGAAGGATGGTACCCTGAGACTGTGCATTGACTACAGAGAGCTGAACAAGGTGACAGTGAAGAACAAGTATCCTCTTCCGAGGATAGATGACTTATTTGATCAGCTATAGGGTGCATAGTTCTTTTCTAAGATTGATCTGAGGTCGGGTTATCATCAATTGCGGATTAGTGAAGCCGATGTTCCTAAAATGGCATTCCGCACTTGATATGGCCATTATGAGTTTCTGGTGATGTCTTTTGGCTTGACTAATGCACCAGCAGCTTTTATGGATATGATGAATAGGGTATTCAGACCATATGTGGATCAGTTTGTGGTAGTCTTCATCAATGATATACTGGTATATACGAGGAGTATGGAGGAGCATGTATATCACTTGAGGACTGTACTATAGACACTGAGAGAACATCAGCTTTATGCTAAATTCTTGAAGTGTGATTTCTGGATGGAGAGTGTTTCTTTTCTTGGACATGTGATGTCTAAAGAAGGTATCCAGGTTGATCTATAGAAGATTGAGGCAGTGTTTGAGTGGCCTAGATCGACTTCTGTTATGAAGATTCAGAGTTTTCTAGGTTTAATCGGGTATTATAGGAGGTTTGTACAGGATTTTTCCAAAATTGCAGCCCTTATGACTCGCTTGACTCAGAAGAATGTAAGATTTAAGTGGTCAGAAGCTTGTGAGAATAGTTTCCAGTTGTTGAAGGAGAAGTTAACCACAGCTCTAGTTCTAGCTTTGCCTAATAGTGTGGACAAGTTCACAGTTTATTGTGATGCCTTTAGAGTTGGCCTTGGTTGTGTGTTGATGCAGAATGGTAGGGTGATAGGTTATGCTTCGAGGCAGTTGAAGAAGCATGAGTAGAACTATCCTACACATGACCTTGAGATGGCTGCAGTGATCTTTGCTCTCAAGATCTGGAGACATTATTTGTACGGGGTGACTTGTGAGATTTTTATTGATCATAAGAGCCTTAAGTACATTTTCCAGTAGAGAGATATGAATTTGAGGCAGAGAAGATGGTTGGCATTGTTAAAGGATTATGACTGTGAGATTTTATATCATCCGGGCAAGGCTAATGTGGTAGCAGATGCCTTGAGTAGAAAGTCCTCAGGCAGTCTTGCTCATATCAGTATTGAGAGGAGACCATTGATCCAGGAGTTGCATTTGTTGGTGGATCAAGGTCTGATGATGAAGATTAGTAGATCAGGTGGATTGCTAACTCAGTTTAAAGTGCGGTCTGTACTGAGAGATAAGATTAAGGCAGCTTAAAGTCGAGATTCTATTCTAGAAAAGCTTGCAGAGAATGTTCGAGCAGGGAAGTTCACTGATTTCACACTTGATGATGACGGTATTTTATGGATCAGTGGTAGATTGTGTGTTCCTGATGTGGATAATTTGAGAGAAGAGATCTTAGAGGAAGCACATTCTACAGCTTATAGAGTAAATTCGGGTGTCACTAAGATGTATCATAATATTAGAGATTTATACTGGTGGGACGGATTGAAGAAGGATGTCGCTGATTATGTTGCTAAGTGCTTGGCGTGTCAGCAAGTGAAAGCTAAACACTAGAAGCCTTCTGGGAAGCTTTAGCCTCTTCCTATTCTCGAGTGGAAGTAGGAAAGGATAGCTATGGATTTTGTGGTTGGTTTACCTCGTTCCAAGGATGGATATGATTCCATCTGGGTGATTATAGACAGGTTGACTAAGTCTGCACATTTCTTGCCTGTGAAAGCCACCTATTCTATAACTAGATTGGCGAAGCTGTATATGAAGCATATTATGTGCCTTCATGGAGTATCTGTGTCCATTGTGTCAGACAGAGGTTTAGTGTTTACCTCATGTTTTTGGCAGAAGTTACAGGAAGCGATGGGCACTAGGTTGGACTTCAGTACTGCTTTTCATCCTCAGACAGATGGTCAGTCTGAGAGGACGATCCAAACACTGGAAGATATGTTGAGGATGTGTGTTTTGGATTTGGGAGGTAGCTGGGATGATCATTTTCCACTCGTAGAGTTTGCATATAATAACAGCTACCATAGCAGTATTGGCATGGCACCATATGAGGCATTGTATGGAAGGAAGTGTAGATCCCCTTTGAGTTGGGATGAGATTGGTGAGAGAGCTTTGACTGGAAGTAAGATGGTTTAGGATGCTACAGAGAAAGTCACCATGATTAAGCACAGATTAGAGATCGCAGTTAGCAGGTAGAAGAGCTATGCGGATCCTAGGCGCAGAGATGTGAAATTTCAAGTTGGAGACTTTGTTTTTCTGAAAGTGTTTTTGATGAAGGGTGTAATGAGATTTGGCAGAAAGGGTAAGTTAGCACCGAGATATATCAAACTGTTCGAGATTCTGAACAGAGTTGGCACTGTTGCATATCGGTTGGCTTTGCCTCCGAGTATGTCTCAAGTGCATCTAATATTTCATATCTTGATGCTGAGGAAGTATATTTCAGACCCTTCACATGTGTTGCAGCCTGATAGTGTGGAAGTGAACGAAGATCTGACATTTATGGAAGAACCTGTGGCGATTGTTGATTTTCAAATTCGACAATTGCGATCGAAATAGATTCCGATGGTCAAGGTTCTATGGTGCAGCAACAGAGTTGAGGAGCATACGTAGGAAACTGAAGCTGAGATGTGAGTTTCTTACCCATATCTCTTCCCTTCTTAATCTTGTAATTTTCTTTTTCTGGAATTCGGGGACGAATTCTTATAAGGGGGGAAGACTGTAATATCCCAGATTTTTAAATAATTTTAAACTGCATCGGGATATGCAGTGTTAATAATATATATATATATATATTTGATTATTTAATTAGCTTGTTATTTATTAAAGTCATTTTTAATTATTTTTAAGTCATTTATGTAAAATTTTCCCCGGGAATTTTATTTTCGGGGAAATTAAAACATAAATAATTAAATATTAATAATTTTTAGCGGTTTAGTGAATTTGCATGAGTTCATGTATGATTTTTGAGTGTCAAATAAAATATATATACGTACATTCATTTAAATTAAATTAGGGTTTATTTAATTGAATTAAATTATATTATATAGTTTTAATATTAATTAATTAAGTGTGTATATATGTGTATATATGTGTATATATTATTAAAATATATGTGTGTGGTGCATATTTATTGTGTGTATTATATAATATATTAAAATAATATAAGTTAGATATATATATACATATATACATATAATATTTATATCAAAAATAAAGTTTGATATATTTACCAAAGTGCCATTCTGCCTTCCGCTTCTTCCCCGACCGATCTCCCTTTCCTCCGGCCATTGCAACGTCGTTCCTTCACCATCACTGTGCCCTCTGGTGTGCCACCTCCCTTGCTAGCCATTTCCGATGTCCAAAGCCTCCTTCTCCGGCGTGGTTTGGCCGGATTTTCCAAGAGTTGCCGAAAGTGCCATTAACGTCGATCAAGAACTTTCCGGCCACCGTTTCGAGCCCCACCAGTCTCTATCTCTTCCTTAAGCTCCAGTGAATGCATTTCCAAGCTTTGTTTCACTTGAAATGGTCTAGATTTCCCTAGGTTTCGATTTTTCATTTTTGGGCATTTAGGGTTTTTGATTTTTTTGAGCTTTGATTTGGTTGATTCATGTAATCTTCCTTTACAAACATTGATCCTCTTAGCTTAATCTACATGTGGTAATTTTTGTGGAATTTTTGGGAATTATTTTAATTTTTGTGAATTTTTAATTATTTTATTAATATTTTCTAATTTTCGAAAATTAATTAATTAAATTATGAACTTGTGTTTTATGGTGTTTATAGGTGTTAAAATGAATTTTAGAAATTTCTTTGTAATTTTTGTGAAGTTTATATAATTATTTTGAATTTATTTAGTTTATGTAATTTTTGGAAAATTAGGTTAATTATGTGTTTTATTGAAATTAATTGGTTAATTGAGAATAAATGTTGATATTATTGAATTATATATTTAGAAATTTAATTTTTATTAATTATACTATTTTTGGTGAATTTTTGATTAATTTTAGGGAATTTATATAACTACGGTATTTTGGTAATTTGACACTAAATTGGCTAAAAATATAATTAAATTGGTTTTACTAGTTATTTGAGGTACAAAAATGATTTCTACAAATTATGTAGTATTTTTAACTAATTAAAACTATTTTTCGTAAATTATTTTCAAATTATATATAATATACTATTTTTCTAAATAAATGAGATTTTATCGATTTTTAATATGTTTTAGGGCTAGATATGTAATTTGGACTTATAAAATGTATTTTGGTCAATATTTATGAATTTATTGAGAATTACCGATTTTTAATAATATTTTATTAAAAATTACGGTTTTTATGCATTTATTGGTAAAATAAATATTTTTAGCGTTTAAATATCTAAATTGCTATATTTTGAGTATTGAAGGGCATTTTTGGTATTTTTCATATGTTCTGTATTATTTCGTGAAATGTGGACCTCGGTCGGTGAAATTGTAGTTTAGAGTCCAACCGAGGGATTGTGAGCTGTGTTTATTCTTGAAGTGTGTTTCTTTGCAGGACCGGCTCTACTATTTGAGTAGAGAGATGTCCGTTTTACAGGGGAGGTTCTACCGGATTTTTGAAAGAATTCTCGTAAAACGTGATGTCCGGTCGAATTCTTATTCTAATTCTGTGTTTAAGATTCTAAATCGAGCCTTTAGAATTTCGATAGATTTATTCTAATGTCGTGTTGTCATTTGCTTGTTTAGTTACGCCGAGATCGAGGCCTAGTGGACCAGGCCCGTCGGACCCATCTCGAGGAGCGTAATAACAGTGAGTATTATTTTATATATATGTGTTCTAGGATGCATGTTTTTAGAAATGTATGATTTATTTTATAAGTTATGCATAAATGGCTTAATTATTACTTAGGTTTACTTTGGTATATTTTAAAATGTATGCATGTTTTATTAATAAATTATTCTTAAAATGTTTTTAAGTATATTTATAGTATAAATTGAATTTATTTGACGTATATATACTCGAAATATAGTTGGTTTATTTTTGGTATATTTCTAGTATATATATGATTTATGTTGCTATTTTATTTAATATCATGCATCATTTGTTTTATGAATGTATGTTTTATTTAAAAATGAAGGATATCAATAGAACGTGCTACCTAGTGGGCAGCACTAGGACCGAGTACGTACCGGTACGATGATAGCATTTAGGCTATATTACTAACCTATTTATGGATTATGATCGGATTGATTTATTTGATGTATGATATGATGTGAGAGTGTGATTGTTGGAGCTTGGTTGTCCAAGTGTCTCGGGGCCAATCACACTGACAGTCAGACTGCTGGAGCTCGGTTGATTTAGTGTCTCGAGGCCAGTCTACTGTCCAAATGGAACAAGTGAATTTATTTGGAATAAGTGAGCCTGTGTGGCAAAAGTGTTGTCTAACATTGTTTGAGGTTGCGATTTTCTAGGGTTCTATTTGATCCTTCATAAACGGATGTTATTTTCAGTAAATATATAAAATGATTTTTGTTGCATCTGTATATATTTGCCTGTATATATATTTATTTTATATACTATTGAATGTGTGCATTGTCATTTGGCTATGCATGTATATATATTATATAATTCACTCAGTGAGGTCTGACTCCCCTCCGTTGACTATTTTTCAGGAGAGTCTACGTCTTCAGACCTCAGTAGCAAACCCATACACCGGATTTCTTCCGCCCTTGCTTCACTATGTAATTTGCTTACTTGATGTTATTTTATAATCTAGACACTGCAGTAGTTGTAGTCAGTCGTGGGATATTTATGTACTATGATGTATGAGATATGTATTATAAAGATTTGAACTGGGATTTGTATTAAAAGATTATTTATATATGAGGATGAGTTTGTTTATTTAAACAAGTTTGTGGATTATGCTTATTTTCATTTATAAGATTTATTTCCACTGCGGGTTATTTTATTTGTACTATTCATATTACATGCTTTTATTTTATTTTGTTAGGCTTGCTGCGGGTTCCGGATTCGAAAGAATTTCCGTTCCCTAGCGCCGGTCATGGCCCCTGTTTTGGGTCGTGACGCTCCTCCTACCATAACCCACTGTGCTCCTTTTGCTTTTTAGGGGGGTGTGACATATCTAAACCCCCTAGGGGGCTGGGGTGCCTAGGCACTTTGTGGGCTTCAGTGTGGCATGGAAAACATCCCTTTACCCCCCTCTAGTGCCCCAATCGGATGTCAGAAGGACCCAAGCCATGGTGGGCCACCATGCTATGGCTCGGGCCCACTTGCTATAGAATTTTTCCTGAGGTGGTGGGATGTTGCCCCGATTGTTGGGGGATGTTAAGGGGCCTCATCCACTCATTGTCGGTGAACCTAAGGCAACTTTAATGATCAGGTTGAGGATCGATGGAGTGAAGCATTTTATGGTTATGAATATAATGTCGTTGGGGCCTAATCTTATGCTAAAGTGTGCTGATGGGCTACTTGGGTAAGGTTTGAGCTAGCATTCATGTGTTATATTTTTTATTTCTCTATGCCAAGCGTAGGTAGCCTTGATGCATGTCGATGGATGGGGAAACATCCCCTTTAAGGGCGATGAGCAACTAAAGATGTGTGGCTGACATTTTTGGGGACATACCTCTTGTTGAAGTATGCATAGGGGCTATTGGTTTTGGGGTAGGTACGAATGTCACTAAGCCTGAGTAATCTACCTTTGTGTGATGTCCAGTTTTGAACTATAGCTTTTGTATATAGATGCATGAGGGGTTGTCCCATTGATTAGAGGTGCATAGCCATTGACATGCTTTGCAATGTGAGCTCTTGGGGATTGATTGTTGTGGCTTTGAGGTGCTAATGGTTGTTTTCTTGATGTGTGGGTATGGCACCCTTGTGCTATGCTTGTATTGATGGTTGGTGGCTTGTGGCATCTTGGGGGCCTGGTGTAAAGCTCTCAAAGGCCTTGCAACAAACATGCCAAGCCATGTGCCTGGGCATGCCAAGCCATGTGCCTGGGCATGCCAAGGGTGGATGTCTTGCTATGAGGGCACATCATTCAGTTGTAGTGCTTGAGTGGGGGGGGGGGGGCAAAATCTTATGGTATAACTTGTGTAAGGGGTCGAGCATTATTTGACGATGCATTTCGGTGCACGCTTATGTTGAGGCTGGGTGCTTGCCTTCTGCTTAGGAGTGAAAATGGTAGATACTACATTATGACAACACATCATTAAGTTGTAGTGCTTGAGTGGTGATGTGGAAGCTTGCAGCACAACTATAGCATGCTGCCTGAACTCTGTCGACGATGCATTTCAGTGTGCACTTATTCTGAAGCTGGGAACTTGCCATGTGTCTGGGCATGTCAAGAGTGCATGTTGTATTGTGAGGACACATCATTAAGTTATGGTGCTTGAGCAGTTTAGCATAATCTTGCGGCACAATTGTGGCAAAGGGCAAGAACCTTGCCAATGACGCATTATGGTGCATGCTTATGTTGAGGTTAAGGGCTTGCCTTATACTTTGGCGTGCCAAAGGTGGATGCTTCACTACTAGGGCACATCATTTAGTTGTAGTGGTCGAGCGGTAGGGTGGAAGCTTGCAGTGCAACTGTGGCACAGGGCTTGAACCTTGCCAAAGATGCATTTTGGCTGTGCACGTGTTCAGGCTGGGGCTTTGCCTTGGGCTTTGGTTGTGCTAAGGGAAGATGCTTTATTATGAGGGTATATCATGTAGTTATAGTGCTTGAGTGGTGGGGTGGAAGCTTACAGCACAACTATAGCACATGGCCTGAACCTGCATGTTAGCTTACGCTTTTCTTGAGGTAGGGGGGCATACCTCGTGTATAAGTGTGCTGAGGGTTGATGCTTCACTATGAGGGCACATCATTAAGTTGTAGTGCCTGAGTGGTGGGGTAGAAGCTTGTAGTGCAACCATGGCATGGGTTTTAAAACTTGTCGACGATGCATGTCCTCACAATTCTTTCGTACTAAGTTACTATTTATCCCTTGTCGGTAATGATATCTTTGCACTTAGCAGTGAGTGTAGCAGTTCCATTCGATGTTTCAGAAAATTCTTAATTGGCATCTTATGCCTTTTTAGGGTTTTTTATTCATTGGTTGGAATTGTTACTCCATGTACGTAACGGTGCATGAGTGGTGGACATGATCGATTGGGTTGTTAAGCACCATGCTTGAGCATTGAACTGATGAACCCATGGTCCTTTCATTTATATAGCCTTAATATATGCTCTACCTTAGGCCCAAGGATCAGGTTCCTATGTTGCATGCCTATATAGATAAAATTCGATGTTTGTTGTTGTCCCATTTTCACCTTATGCCTCTTTTGGGGTGCGGGGCAAACAATGTAATGGCTCCTATGGTTCAAACATGTCAATTCGACTATTATGGCCCATGGAAAGCTGCTCGTGCTCTTGGATGCTTAACACTATGAAGGTAGAGGGAACAAAAAAATCCTCTCATGCATCATTGTCCCTATATATATCAACGACGGACGTGCTCATTTCTACCTCTTGGCAAATACCTTAATGTTTTTACCAGGGGCTATGTGCGGTCGTCGATGTCACGAAGGAATGTTACCTGGTTGATCCTGCCAATAGTCATAGCTTGTCTCAAAGATTAAGCCCAACATGTGTAAGTATGAACTAATTCAGACTATGAAACTACAAAATGGCTCATTAAATAAGTTATAGTTTGTTTGATGGTATTTACTACTTGAATAACTGTAGTAATTCTAGAGCTAATACATGTAACAAACCCCGAATTATAGAAGGGATGAATTTATTAGATAAAAGGTTGATGTGGGCTCTACCTATTGCTTTGATGATTCATGATAACTCAACGGATTGTATAACCTTTATGCCGATGACGTATCATTTAAATTTCTGCCCTATCAACTTTCGATGGTAGGATAAAGGCCTCCCATAGTGTTGATGGGTGATGAAGAATTAGGGTTCAATTTTTAAGAGGGAGCTTGAGAAATGGCAACCACATCCAAAGAAGGCAACAAACATGCAAAATACCCAATCCTGACATGAGGAGGTAATGATAATAAATAACAATACTGGGTTCATCAAGTTTGGTAATTAGAATGAGTACAATCTAAATCCCTTAATGAGGATCCATTGGAGGGCAAGTCTAGTGCCAGCAGCCATGGTAATTCCAGCTCTAATAGCTTATATTTAAGTTATTGTAGTTAAAAAGCTCAAAGTTAGACCTTGGGTTAGGTCGACTGGTCTGCCTACAGTGTGCAACTGTCATCCCGTCCCTTTTGTCGGTGATGCACTTTTGGCCTTAATTGGTTGGGTCATACCTCCTGTTAGTGATATGCACTAGGTCAATCATTTGTGACTATGTATTGACTTTCTTATTTTATTAATAAAGAGGTATTTCATTATCATTTAATTTTATGATAATTATATGAATAGTTAATTCTTACTAAGGCCATTAAGTATGTGACTTGATACTAAAACCCTTAGATTAAAATAAGAGTTCTATTCTCATTATCCCTAGCCATTTATTCATTATATAAATATTAAAGTATTAAGGCTAGTATGATGTTGACTGATGGTTATATTTTACTAATCATGAATATGAGATATTAAGTCAACTCATAGGTACATGATGAGAGATCATGTACTGGATTGACCCACTATGAGAATACTGCATAGATTATTGTCATAAGTATTTCTCATCACAGTAATTTTATTTCGGTCCTTTGACCTTGAAATCATCATGGATTTCTACATAGCTATTTTATGTTTTGACACATTCTAACATTGTCTTTAACTGGACGATTAAATAGGATGTTGTTGGATATGAAATTAGTTATGTGAGGAATGTGAATGATTCAGAAGGAATTTATCCCTTATTAATATGAGAAAGATATCTATGGGCCCCTTGATGAGATAGACTGAAGGAAAATGCATGGCCATGCTGAAATGAATTGATAAAGAGTTATCATTTTAGTCTACTTGGAATCAAGTCATAATATTGAACTATATAAGGATGACATTCTATGCCTTATGTTCAATTAAGATATCATATAATAAAGGGACGATAAAATTCACTGTAATTAGGTTATGTCGGATTATTGACTTCACATGACTTGGGTAGTCATAATGTCTTGCTAGAGGCCACTTATGACTTGTAGGCCTAAATAGAGATTTAGACCCACTGCCAATGTTATGTGAACCTACAAGGTCACATACTTAGAACAAGCCCAAAACGATTATGGGTTTAATAAGCCTAAAATAAACTCTGTGGAAATAAATATTTAAAGTGTTTTATTTATTTGTTTATTTATTTAAGATAAATGTTATTTTAAATAAATAAATAAGATATTATTTCTGATTTGTTTTTAAAACAAAATCAAAATCAAAATATAATAAATGGGAAATTACCAAAAGGTTATTGGTAGGTGAAACCCTAATTTAGAGTCTATAAATATGTTATATTCTCTAGGGTTAAACTTACTTATTTTTCCTGCCTTTAAAATGGTTTTCTCTCTTCTTAGAAAATAAACATAGAGTTTTTCTTTGTTCTTGATTTGTGAGACAATCACGAAAGTTGCTAGCACACACCCTAATTCGTTTTTGTGAAGGGCTGTTTGTATGGATACCTATAGAGGATGCATCCTTTTGGAGACGTCTAGATCCGAATAACCAAAGCAAAAAGCTCGAGGTAAGGTGTCACCGGTGTGAACCTCCTCTCATCCTTCTAGAAAATCTTGCCTCTTCTGCGTCTTGGTGAGATTCTTGAAACCCTAGATTTAATTAAGTAGTCGAATTACATGGATCCAGGTTTGGGAACATGATAAATTTTTAATTTTTTCGCTACGTTTGTATCACGAAACCCAACACCTCCGATGTTGTTACTTTAAAGAAATTAGAGTGCTCAAAGTAAGCTTACTATCACAGATTGTTAGTCATGACATGTAGGACTATGTGAGATGCTTGCTGGTTGAGCTTAATATGGATTGTGGGGCAGCACGACATAGGTGGTTGTCTATCCCATGGATGGGTGTGCTACCTATGCACCACACTAGTTAGGAGCTGTCCCCACTCCCCTAATGAGCCCATGGGAGGGCAAAACCAGTGAGTATCAGAGATGGATGAAGGCTTACCATTAGGTATACTGGAGGCCTAGGGTGCCACATGGGAATTATTCTTGCGTTTAAACTCTGACCTTATGACACTACGCTCTGTATACATTAGCATGGATAACATCATAGGATTTTGATCCTACTGTGTTGGCCTTTAAGATCAGAGTAATGATTAATAGGGACAGTCAGGGGAATTTGTATTTTATAGTTAGAGGTAAAATTCTTGGATTTATGAAAGACGAAAAACTGTGAAAGGACTTTGCTGGCACCTTATGAAAAATCAAAGTCTTTGGGTTCTGGGGGGAGTATGGTCGTAAGGCTAAAACTTAAAGGACTTGATGGAAGGGCACCAGTAAGAGTGGAGCCTACGGCTTAATTTGGCTTAACATGAGGAAACTTACTAGGTCCAGACATAGTAAAGATTGAAATACTGAGAGCTCTTTCTTAATTCTATGGGTGGCGGTGCATGGTCGTTCTTAGTTGGTTGAGCGATTTATCTGGTTATTTTAGTTAACGAACGAGACCTTTAACCTGCTAACTAGCTATGCAGAGGTATCCCTTTACGGCTAGCTTCTTAGAGGGACTATGGCCTTCTACGCCAAAGAAGTTTAAGGCAGTAATAGGTTTGTGATGCCTTTAGATGTTTTGGGCTGCACGCATGTTACACTGATGTATTCAATGAGTCTATAGCCTTAGTCGACAAGCCTAGGTAATTTTTGAAATTTCATTATGATGGGGATAGATCATTGTAATTGTTGATCTTTATTGAGGAATTCCTAGTAAGCATGAGTCATCAGCTCATGTTGACTACATCGCTACCCTTTATACTCACAGCCCATCGCTCCTACCAATTGAATGGTCTAGTGAAGTGTTCAGATTAAGGTCATGTTTTGAAAAGTCCACTGAACCTTATCATTTAGAGGAAGGAGAAGTCGTAACAAGGTTTCCATAGGTGAATCAATAGAAGGATTATTATTAAAACCTACTTTATAGAACGACCTGTGAACACATTTACAATACGTAAGGGGGAGGGAAGGGCTCAATGCTCCCCTCGATCCCCCAATGCTGATGGGATGGATGGCGGGTTTTGCTCGAACCATCTGCTCAGAGGCATAATAACCAACCCTAGCATAGGCAGAGCCAAGGAAAATGAATTGAAGAGAGCACTCTGCCATAGTCCTCAATAATAGTGGGCCCTGGGCATGTATTGTACTCTTTCAAAAATCAAAATGACTCTTGGTAATGGATATCTTAGCTCTCGCATCGATGAAGAATGCAGCAAAATGTAATACTTGGTATGAATTGCAGAATCCTATAAATCATCAATTTTTAAACTCAAGTTGCGCCTGAAGCCTTTCGGCCAAGGGCACGTTTGCTTGGGTGTCACATAACTGTTGCTCCTAACCCTTTTGACATATCAAGGGGGTATTGGGCAGATGTTGGCCTCCCGTGTGCTGTGAAGCTTGCAGTTGGCCTAAAAGCTTAGCTCCCAGTGAAGGTTTCCATGATAATCGATGGTTGTAAGACCCTCTGACACAGTTGTGCATGATCATATGCCATAAGGGACCTTTAAGACCCTGATGTAGCCCTTAAGGGCTTGCTCATATTGCAACCCTAAGTCAGGCGGGACTACCTGCTGAGTTTAAGCATATCAATAAGCAAAGGAAAAGAAACTTACCAGGATTTCCTTAGTAATGTACAATGAACTGGGAATAGCCCAACTTGAGAATCAGGCACCCTCGGCATCCAAATTGTAGTCTGGAGAAGCATCCTCAGCGGCGGACCGACCCAAGTCCTTTGGAAGGGAGTGCTAGAGAGGGTGACAGCCCGTCATGCACAGACCCTATCACACCATAAAGTGTTGTCTATGAGTTAGGTTTTTTGGGAATGCAGTCCAAATCAGGAGGTAGATTTCATCCAAGGCTAAATACAGATAAGAGACCGATAGCGAACAAGTATTGTGAGGGAAAAATGAAAAGGACTTTGAAAAGAGAGTCAAAGAGTGATTGAAATTGTCAAGACGGAAATAGATGGGGGCCAACGATATAACTTAATCAGATGTGGAATGCCTAAAAGCCTGTCTGTTGATCGACTTGGGGCACAGACTAACAGATCGAGGCAACAGCCCAAACCCAGGCTCTCGATATGCCTATGGAGATGCCATTGTACTGATTATGGAATATAGTGATCACCATCATGGTGTGCCCCCACACCTGTATGCTCTCGATGTTAGCTAGCGGGTTCCCCATTCGGACTATCTTGAAATAGGGACTAAAGAGTCTAATATATGGGCGAGTAAACTCGTAAAGTGTAAGGAAGCTGACTGGTGGGATCCCCTTATGGGTTGCACTACCGATTGACCTTAATCTTTTGGGATGGGTTCAAGTGAGAGCATGTTTGTTATGACCAAAAGATGGTGAACTATGCCTAAGTGGGGCGAAGCCAAAGGAAATTCTGATGGAGGCCCATAGTGATAATGATGTGGCAAATCATTTGTCTGACTTGGGTAAAGGGGCAAAAGACTAATTGAATCGTCTAGTAGCTAGTTCCATCCGAAGTTTCCCTCAGGATAGTTTGGAGCTCATAATGAGTTTTATCGAGTGAAGCCAATGATTAGAGGCATCAGGAGTGCAACGCCCTCAACCTATTCTCAAACTTTAAATAGGTAGGATAATGCGACTGCTTTGTTGAGCCATGCCACAGAATTGAGAGCTCTAAGTTGGCCATTTTTAGTTAGTGGAATTAGCATATGGGATGAATTGAAAGCGAGTTACAATGCCCAACTGTGCACTAACCTAGAACCCACAAAGGGTGTTAGTCAATTAAAATAGCAGGATGGTAGTCATAGAAGTTGAAATCTGCTAAAGAGTGTGTAACAACTCACCTGTTGAATCAACTAGCCCTGAAAATAGATGGCACTTAAATGTGCAACCTATACCCAACCATCGAGGCAAGAGCTAAGCCCCGATGAGTTGGAGGGCAGGACAGTTATTGCAAAACCTAGGGCGCGAGCCTAGGCGAAGCAGCCATTAGTGTAGATCTTAGTGGTAGTAGCAAATATTCAAATAAGAACTTAGGAGGCTAAAGATGGGAAAGTTTCCATATGAACGACACTTGCACATGGGTTAGTCAATCCTAAAAAATAGGGGAAGCCCATCCGACAGTGCGTTTACATGTGAACTTTGAAAGGGAATTGGGTTAAAATTCTTGAACCATGATGCGACGACTGACGGCAGTGTTAGGGAGTCCGAAGATGTCGGCGGGGGCCTCAAAAAGAGTGTTATTTTCTATTTAATAGCTTTCCCACCCTAGAAATGACTCAGTCAGAGGTAGGGGTCCAGTGGCTAGAAGAGCACCCTATGTCATATGGTATTTGGTGCACCCCCAGTGGCCCATGAAAATCCGAAGGACCGAGTGCCATCCACATCTTATCAGACTCATAACTGTATCAGGTCTCCAAGGTGAATAGCCTCTGGTTGATGGAACAATGTAGGCAAGGGAAGTCGGCAAAATGGAATTGTAACCTTAGGAAAAGGATTGGTTCGGGGACTAGGACCCTCAAGCCCAACTTTGAGAGCGGGTCGCCTCGTGCCGGCCGGGGGATGAACTAGGAACGGCCTCTTTAGGGGCCTTCCCCGGGCATTGAACAGTCAACTCAGAACTGGTATAGAAAAAAGGAATTTGACTATTTAATTAAAACAAAGCATTGTGATGGTCCCTATGGATGCTAACGCAATGTGATTTCTGCCCAGTGCTCTAAATGTTAAAGTAAAGAAATTCAACCAAGCGCGGGTAAACGGCAGGAGTAACTATGACTCTCTTAAGGTAGCCAAATGCCTTGTCATCTAATTAGTGATGCATATGAATGGATTAATGAGATTCCCACTATCCCTGTCTACTATCCAATGAAACTATAGCTAAGGTAATGGGCTTGGAAAAATCAACGGGGAAAGAAGACCCTGTTGAGCTTAACTCTAATCCGAGTTTATGAAATAACTTGAGAGGTGTAGGATAAGTGGGAGTAGAAAATGGCGACGGTGAAATAATACTACTTTTAAAGTTATTTTACTTATTCTGTGAAATAATACTACTTCGGTGGTTGATCAAGACGGAAGGCATTGCTAGGTAAGGAGTTTGGTTGGGGTGGCACATCTATTAAAAGATAACGTAGATGTCCTAAGAATTCATTAAGTGTTGGATTGTTCACCCACCATTGGGGAATATGAGCTGGGTTTAGATTGTCATGAGATAGGTTATTTTTACCCCACTGATGACTGTGTCACAATGGTAATTCAACCTAGTACGAGAGGAATCATTGATTTGCACAATTGGTCATCATGCTTGGTTAAAAAGCCAGTGGTACGAAGCTACCGTGCACTGGATTATGACTGAACACCTCTAAGTTAGAATTCAGGCCAAAAGCGATGCCTTGTTTGCTGCTCATTTACTGAGTAGCAGTAGGGGCTATCCGGCCCCAAAGGCACATATTGTTGGCCAAGCCCTCACGGTGGATGAGGCGCGGGGGCTGCCCTAAAGTACAATTTTCATCAGGTGGTGGACTGAATCCTTTGCAGATGACTTAAATATGCTATGGGGTATTGTAATTGGCAGAGTGGCCTTACTACCACAATCCATTAAGATTCAGCCCTTTATCACTCCAATTCATCTCTCCCCTCCCTCCATCAATATCATTCCTAAGCAGCCCTGAGGTTCTTGATTCAACGGGAGAATGTTAACCCACTAAGTCCTTAAAAATAATCCAAGTTTCCATAATGGTTGCTCAAAGAATGTGCAAGCTCTCCCTAGCATGGCAAAAAATTACTAAGTACCCTAAGCCTTAGCATGCTAGGCTGAGGCATTAGCATGCTTGGCCGAGGAACTGGCATGCTAGGCCGAGGCATTGCCATGCTAGGCCTAGGAATTGGCATGCTTGGGCGAGGCATTGGCATGCTAGGTCGAGGCCTTGGCATGCCTCAGCATGCATGGTCGAGGCCTTAGCATGCATGGCTGAGGCCTTAGCCTGTCTTAGCGCTCATGGCCTTAGTACGCCCTCGGTCGAGGCCTTGGTACACCTTAGGCTGAGGCATTGGCATGCCTCGATGAGTATGGCCGATGCCTTAGCATGCCCTCAGATAAGGCCTAGCATGCCTCAGTGCACATGGCTGAGGCCTTGGCATACCCTTGGTCGAGGCCTTGGCATGCGCTTGGTCGAGGCCTTGGCATGCCTCGACACACATGGCTGAGGCCTAGCATGCCTCGATGAGCAGGGCAGAGGCCTTAGCACACCCTCACCTGAGGTGGGGCATGCCTCGGTGTGTAGGGTTGAAGCCTGGCATGCCTTAACATGCATGGCCGAGGCCTTCGTGCACCCTCGGTGAGGTGGGGTGTGCCTTAAAACACATGGCTAAGGCCTTGGTACTCCCTTGGGCGAGGCTGGACATGCCTCAGTGCCTTTGACAGAGGCCGGGCATGCCTTGGTTTGCCCATGGTCGAGGCCTGGGCTCACTCATGGCATGCCTTGGCTTGCCCATGGCTGAGTGTCCTTGCCATTTTTAACAGCATATGGCTTTTCAAATGAAGGTTAATGGCATGGCTTTTTGAGGTTAATGACATGCTCTATGGGTGGATTGATGCCTATGTGGCACGGTTAAAGGGCCAATGCACATGCTTTTGGCATGAGAGATTGCTCTCTTATAGCATTTTAAAGTGTTGAATCTAGTTTGAACATAATATTTGTGATGGTATGTTGGATGGGGTCGGACATCCTCAATGCCACGACCTCGACAAGTATATCGTCAGCATTATGTCCTATATGTTGTGACCCTTCCCTCTTGTATGATGAAACCATTCACCATTTATTTGAAAATGTTACTTATAAAGTTGCACTATTTTGCAAGAGACCTTTGTTATGGTGGGACTTCATATTTTTGCCACATAGCCATTTTGGCCGATTTTTCTACAAAATTGATCATATAGCAAAATTATCAAGCAACCATCATGAAAATTAAAATCTAGTCACACTAATAAATTTGCCATATTTTTTTATGGATCTCCATAAAAAATGGTGATCTTTTGAGGTGTCCTTTATTTTTTTATGAATTTCTCTATTTTTTGCATTAAAAAATTACAAAAATAGTTAACGTGGTAAAAAAATTTTGAAATTTTTTCTTAGTGTATATTGGATTATTCTTAACATATCTACAAAAAATTATATCATAATTCCTTAAATTGAATTTTTTAGGGGGGTATAATGGGTGGAACATATTGATATCTCCTCCTACCATAGCCCACTGTACTCTTTATGCTCTTTAGGGGGGTGCAGCATACCTCAACTCCCCTAGGGGGCTGGGGGCACCTAGGTAATAGGGAATTTCTAGGCACTTTTATGGGTTTCAGTGTGGTGCGAAAAACATCCCCCTACCCCATTCGGTGCCTTGATCGGATGTCGGAAGGACCCAGGCCATTGTGGGCCACCACACCATGGTCCGGGCCCACTTACTACAGAATTTTTCCTGAGGTGGTAGGATGTTGCCCCGATTTTTAGGGGATGTTGAGGGGGCCTCATCCGCTTATTGTGGGTGAACCCGAGGCAACTTTAATGATCAGGGTTGAGGATTGATGGAGCGAGGCATTTCATGGTGTGAATCTAACGTCGTTAGGGCCTAACCCCGTGCTAGAGCATGCTAATAGGCTGATTGGGTAAAGTTTGAGTTGGTGTTCATGTGCTATATTTTTTATTGCTCTATGCCAAGCGTGGGTAGCCTTAATGCGTACTAATGGATGGGGGAACATCCCCTTTGAGGGTGGTGAGCAACCAAGGATGTGTGGCTGACATTTTTAGGGACAAACCTCATGTTGAAGTGTGCATAAGGACTGTTGGTTTCAAGGTGGGCACAAATGTCACTAGGCCCAAGTAATCTACCTTTTTGTAATGTCCAGTTCCGAACAATAGCTTTTATGTATGGATGCATGAGGGGCGTCCCCTTGATTAGAGGTGCACAACCGTTGACATGCTTTATGATGCAGGCTTTTGGGGGTTGATTGTTGTAGGTTTAAGGTGCTAATGGTTGCTTTCTTGATGTGTGGTGTGGCACCCTCATGCTGTACTTGCATTGTTGCTTGGTGGCTTGTGGCATCTTGGGGCTTGGCGTGATGCTCTCAAAGGCCTTGTAATGAACATGCCAAGCCATGAACCTGGGCATGCCAAGGGTGGATGTCTTACTATAAGGGCACATCACTTAGTTGTAGTTCTTGAGTGGGGGGGGTAGAATCTTATGGCACAACCTGTGCAAGGGGCCGAGCATCATTCGATGACGCATTTCAACGCACACTTATGTTGAGGCTGGGTGCTTGCCTTATGCTTGGGCATGCCAATGGTAGATACTGCATTATGATGGCACATCATTAAGTTATAGTGCTTGAGTGGTGATGTGGAAGCTTGTAGCGCAACTATGGCATGAGGCCTGAACTTTGTCAATGATGCATTTTAGGGTATGCTTATGCTGAGGCTGGGAGCTTGCCATGCTCCTGGCATGTCAAGCGTGCATGTTTTATTATGAGGGCATATCATTAAGTTGTAGTGCTTGAGTGGTTTAGCATAATCTTACAGCACAACTATGGCAAAGGGCAAGAACATTACCGATTACACATTATGGCACATGCTTATATCAAGGCTGGGGGCTTGCCCTGTGCTTAGGTGTGCCAAAGGTGGATGCTTCACTACAAAGGCACATCATTTAGTTATAGTGCTTCAGCAGTGGGTGGAAGCTTATGGTACAACTGTGGCACAAGGCTTGAACCTTGCCAACGATGCATTTTGGCTGCGCACATACTGAGGCTGGGGGTTTGCCTTAGGCTTTGGGTGAGCCAAGTGCAGATGCTTGATTGTGAGGGCATATCACTACGTTATAGTGCTTGAATGGTGGGGGTGGAGGCTTGCGGCACAATTATATCATATGGCCTAAACCTTGTTGACAATGTATATTAGCATCCGCTTTTACTGAGGCAGGGGGCATACCTTATGTATGGGCATGCTAAGGGTTGATGCTTCACTACGAGGGCACACTATTAAGTTGTAGTGCCTGAACGGTGGGGGTAGAAGCTTACAATGCAACTATGGGGTAAGGTTTAAAACTTATTGATGATACATGTCCTTATAATTCTTTTGTACCAAGTTACTATTTATCCTTTGTTGGTAATGATATCGTCGCACTTAGTGGTGAGTGTAGCAGTTCCATTCGGTATTTCAGAAAATTCTTAATCGGCATCTCATGCCTTTTTGGGGTTTTTTATTCATTGGTTGGAATTGCTGCTCCATGTGCATAATAGTGCATGAGTGGTGACATGATTGATTGGGTTATTAGGCTTTATGCTCGAGCATTGAACTAATGAACCCATTGTCCCTTCATTTACATAGCCTTAGTGTATGTTTTGCATTGGGCCCAAGGATGTGGTTCTTGTGTTGCATACCTATATAGACGGAATTCAATGTTTGATGTTGTCCCATTTTTTCCTTATGCCTCTTTTAGGGGCGGGGCAAACAATGTAGTGGCTCCTGTGGTCCAAACATGTCGATTATGTTGTTATGGCCCATGGAAAAGCTACTCATTGCTCTTAGATGCATAACACTGTAAGGGTAGAGGAAATAAAAATTCCTCTCGTGCCCCATTGCCTCTATATATATGAACGACGGATATGCTTATTTTTACCTCTTGACAAACTCCTCAGTGTGTATGGGTATTGATGTCGTGAAGGAATGCTACTTGGTTAATCCTGCTAGTAGTCATATGCTTGTCTCAAAGATTAAGCCATACATGTGTAAGTATGAACTAGTTCTGACTATGAGATTATGAATGGCTCATTGAATCAGTTATAGTTTATTTAATGGTATCTGCTACTCGGATAACCATAGTAATTGTAGAGTTAATACATGCAACAAACCTCGACTTCTAAAAGTGATGCATTTATTAGATTAAAGGTCAACATAGGCTCTGCCCATCACTCTAATAATTCATGATAACTTGATAGATCGTATGGCCTTTGTGCTGGTGATGCATCATTCAAATTTCTACCCTATCAAATTTCAATGGTAGGATAAAGGTCTAATATTACACCCTTAATTCCTTGACATGGAGCTGATTGCTAGGATGGGTGCTGCTCCTAACAAGCCAAGCAAAGAAAGGCATGCAGACCTAAGCATGTCAAAGCAGTGGTGGCAAAGCATGGGTAGTAAATGGGATTGTTTAGCATAGGTTTGCAAGAGACAGACTTGAGTGGCTAAGTTTTGATGGCGAGACTTGTCCAAGGTGTGACACATTGATCCTTGGAGCAAGGCCTAAACACACTTGCAATGGGCAAGACAAGCAGTGGAAAGGGCAGCTAGGGTGGGCTGTCAATGGCCTAAGTGGCTCGGAGTGGCTTGGGCATAGTTTGGAGGGTTGACTAGAATTGCTAGGTGGCTAAGTAGTCAATCAGAGTGGGCAACTTAGTTGGTTTTACATGGGTGATTGGGGTGCATGCGTGGCAAGCAGACATGCACACACATGTGCGAGGTAGTTATCAACGGTTATGTATATTCAAGGCTGAAAATGTGGGTTGTGTGGCTAACTCAAGATGCAGTAGTTGTGGGCATACATTGTTGGAACAATTAGCATGAGATTCGGCCTAAGGCAGTTTAGGGTGTCAACTGCACACTAGGCTAGGATTTAGGCAAAAAATGTAACTTCCATGTAAATTGCTCACTTAGTGGCTTAAAATATTGGTTGTAACTTGGATGAGAATGACACCATGTGTGGGTGCTTTGAGAGTCCTTTAGGCTGTAAATTACTATATTTTGTATAATAACATAGCAGACATTGTGCCTATACTGTGTTGCCTCTTGTTGCCTTTAATTTCGTTGAATATTGCTTGTTCAAACCTCTATTGTTGAACATTGCTGCATGGGTGTTAGTCAGCTGAGTCAAGTGGGGACATGATTGCTGCATAGGGGCTATCACAGGGGTAAATTTTTAAGTCCCATAGATAGCCCCTATGCAGCAATCAATTCCCCACTTGACTAAGCTTAGCAACACCCATACAACAATGTTCAATAATAGAGTTTTGAACAAGCAATATTCAATGAAATTAAAGCCAACAAAAGCCAACATAGTATAGGCACAATGTCTGCTATGCTATTATACAAAACATAGTAATTTATAGCCTGAAGGACTCTCAAAGCACCCACACTTGGTGTCATTTTCATCCAAGTTACAACCGGTATTTTAAGTCATTAAGTGGGCAGTTTACATGGAAGTTACATGGTAGTTTTTTTGCCTAAATCCTAGACTAGTGTGCAGTTGACAACCCTAACTGCCTAAGGCTGAATCTCCTGCTAATTGTGCCAGTAATGCATGCTCACAACTGCTGCATCTTGAGTCAGCCACACAACCCACGTTTTCAGCCTTGAATATACGTAACCATCGATAATTGCCTTGCACGTGTGTGCATGTCTGCCTGCCACACATGCACCCCAATCACCCACGTAAACTAACCAACCTGCCCATTTTGATTGACTACTTAGCCACCTGTTAATGTTGGTCAACCATCCGAACCATGCCCAAGCCAGTCCGAGCTACTTAGGCTATTGACAGGCCACCCAAGCTGCCTTTGCTACTACTTATCTTGCCCATCGCAAGTACGTCTTGGCCTTGCTCTGAGGATCAGTGTGTTATGCATTGGACAAGTCTCGCCATTAAAATTTAGCCACTCAAGTCTATCTCCTGTAGACCTATGCTAGGAAGTCCCATTTACTACCCATGCATCGACATCGCTACTTTAACATGCCTAGGTTTGCAAGCCTTTCTTTTCTTGGCTTGTTAGGTGCAGCGCCCATCCTAGTAATCAGCCCCATGTCAAGGAATTAGGGGTGTAACAAACCACCCCGTCCTCTTTAATTTGATGCCCTCATCAAACCATCTTTTGAATCTGCCCCCATGACACATTCAACCTCATTCCATGCTTGAATTTCACTTGTTGCATGTCTTTGCAAATCTACCATCCTCTGCTCATTAGTAGGATAGTCTGGACTAAAGTTTTCAATAAAACCTCTAAGATTTCCCTCTTTTTAACTAAAAGCATTATGTTGTCTCCTAACCAAAGGTAATTTTGGAATGGTAATGCCCATGAACTCCCCAAAGTTAGGTGCAATATCCTACACTTCATCATGCTCTGGTTCCAATGGGAATGGTGGAGAAGTCACCCTCTTAACTTTCAGTCTCTTGCCACTTGCATCCAGTGAACATTTAGCCTCCTCGCTTTACCTCCTTTTCCTATAAGGAAAGCTATATGGAATAAATGTTTGCCCAGCACTATGGATCACCATCAACCCATCAAGGTGTGGTATTGGCACCACCTTTGATTCCCTGCAAAAATCAATGCCAAGTATCATCTCAAAATTGTCAAGAGGCATCACTAACAACTCTGCCTTGAACTCAAAGTTGTCAATCCTTAATTATGCATGATGGACTACCCCAAATACCACTTTAAGTGTCTTGCTCACAGCCTTGACATAACTATGGAAATTGCACATTTTGAGCCTAAAAAGGTGCACCAGCCCCTCACTTATGAATTTGTTGGTTGAGCCTGTGTCAACCATTACCATCACTATTACGCTATTGATCTTCACAGCCACATGCATTAAGTTTGCTTTTATTGCATTGCAATTATTGACTAAAGTCATTAGTAAAGACAAAGGATTAAAATCAGAATCATTAACAAGCTTATAATTGAGTTGAATACTCCTAAGAAGTGTCACAACTTCTTGTTCATTGGCCTCTTTCTCTACTGTAGGATTTTCTTCAACCAAAAGAGTGTTGATCTGCTCTCTCTTTAGGCATTCCCATGCCCTATATGGTTCACCACATATGAAACAAACCTAAATCCTCTTCACAGTACTGCTTCCATCGATTTGGGAACTAGCATGCATGTTGTCAAGCCCTTGACTCCCATTCTTTTTATTCTTTACACCCTTCCCCATGGAATGTAAAGAATCAGCATCACTTTTCTCAGCCTCGCTAAGATCAACCAAGGCATCTGCTACAACAATCGCACTAGGAAGGTCATTGACTCACTGCCTCCTAATTTTTGCTTGTGCCCATGGTTTTAAACCTGAGAGAAAGTTATATAATCTGTGTTCCTCAGACATCCCTCTAATGTCCAGCAATAAGGAACAAAAGTCCTTCACATAATCCCGCATAGAACCCACATGCTTCAACCACATCAACTTATCCCTCGCCTCCTATGATGAGTTGGTAGGAAGAAATTACTTCCTCAACTCCTTCTTGAGCCTATCCTATGACTTAATCTTAGGTCTACCATCATTCTCATCATCTATGGTGCTTGTTCTTCACCATAGTTTTATATTACCAACCAGGTACATGTAAGAAATGGATACTATCTCCTCTTCTGGCACTGCAGTAGCAATAAAATATTGCTCCATATTCCATAAGAAATTCTTAATTTCTTTGGAAACTCGTGCACCACCAAAGGGTTTTGGTTTAGGCACCTTGAACTTTAGACGATCACCAACTCCACCTGCGTTTGCTGCCATACCAAGGTCATTATGACCTTTACGAATTATAGCAACATCATCCTCTAAAGATCTTTGAATAGCCTTAATATGTTCTTTAAGTGCAATAATTTTGTCTAACACAGAACTATCTTCCCAAGTCTGAGGAGCCTTCCCCATCAATGCCTTAAGCCTCGAAAGCCTTTCACAAATTTTATTGCCTCCAGCCATCTTCAAGTCACCATGCCTTAAAATAACCTAGCTCTAATACCAATAGTCATAGGGGTAAATTTTCATGTCCCATAAATAGCTCTTATGCAGCAATCAAGTCCCTACTTGACTCAGCCTACCAACACCCACGTAGCAATGTTCAACAATAGAGGTTTGAATAAGCAATAGTCACCAAAATTAAAGGCAATAAAAGCCAACATCATATAAACACAGTGTCTGCTATGTTATTATATAAAACATAGTAATTTATTGCCTAAAGGACTCTCAAAGCACCCACACCTAGTGTCATTTTTGTCCAAGTTACAAATAGTATTTTAACCCACTAAGTGGGCAATTTACATGGCAGTTTTCTTCCTAAATTCTAGCTTAGTGTGCAATTGACACCCCTAACTGCCTAGGGTCAAATCTCATGCTAATTGTGCCAATAACTACTGCATTTTGAGTCAGCCACACAACCCACGTTTTTAGCCTTGAATATACGTAACCGTTGATAACTGCCTCGCACATGTGTGTGTATGTTTGCCTACCACGCATGCACCCTAATCACCCACATAAACCAACCATCATACCTAGTCTGATTGACTACTTAGCCATTTGCCAATACGAGTCAACCATCCAAACCATGCCTAAGCCACTCCGAGCCACTTAGGCTATTGACAGCCCACCCAAGTTGCCCTTTCCACTACTTGTCTTACCCATCGTAAGCGCATCTCAGCCTTGCTCCAAGGATTGGTGTGTCATGCCTTAGACAAGTCTCATAATCAAAAATTAGCCACTCAAGTCTGTCTCCTGCAGACCTATCCTAGACAATCCTATTTACTACCCATGCTTCGCCACCTCTGCTTTGACATGCCTAGGTTTGTATGCCTTTCTTTGCTTGGCTTGCTAGGAGCAGTGCCATTCAAGCAATTAGCCTCATATTAAGGAATTAGGGGTGTAACACCTACCATGGTGGTGATGGGTGATGGAGAATTAAGGTTCGATTCCAGAAAAGGAGCCTGTGAAACGGCTACCACATCCAAGGAAGACAACAGGCGCGCAAATTACCCAATCCTGATATAGGGAGGTAATGATAATAAATAACAATACTGGGCTCATCAAGTATGGTAATTGGAATGAGTACAATCTAAATCCCTTAATGAGGATCCATTGAAGGGTAAGTATAGTGCTAGCAGCCACAGTAATTCCAGCTCTAATAGTGTATATTTAAGTTGTTGCAGTTAAAAAGCTCATAGTTGGACCTTAGGTTGGGTCGACCAATTCTCCTACAGTGTGCACCTGTCATCTCATGCCTTTTACTAATGATGTGCTCCTAGCCTTAATTAGTCAGGTCGTGCCTCCAATGCTGTTACTTTGAAGAAATTAGAGTGCTCAAAGCAAACCTATGCTTTGTATACATTAGTATGGGATAACATCATAGGATTACGGTCCTATTGTGTTGGCCTTCAAGATTGGAGTAATGATTAACAGGGACAGTCAAGGGCATTTGCATTTCATAGTTAGAGGTGAAATTCTTGGATTTATGGATAATGATAAATTGTGAAAGCATTTACCAACGATGTTTTCAAGATCAAAAGTTGGGGCCTCGAAGATGATTAGATACCATTCTAGTCTCAACTATATACGATGCTAACTAAGGATCCGTGGATGTTACTTTTAGGACTCCATCAACACCTTATGAGAGATCAAAGTCTTTGGGTTCTGGGGGGAGTATGGTCACAAGGCTGAAATGTAAAGGACTTGATGGAAGGGCACCACCAGGAGTTGAGCCTGCAACTTAATTTAACTAAACACGAGGAAACTTACTAGGTCTAGATATAGTAAGGATTGAAAAACTAAGAGCTCTTTCTTAATTCTATGGGTGGTGGTGCATGGCCATTCTTAGTTGGTGGAGCGATTTGTCTGGTTAACCATTAACAATCAAGACCTTAACCTTCTAACTAGCTATGCAAAGGTACCCCTTCATGGCTAGATTCTTAGAGGGAAGTTCCAAGGTCATTTTTTACTTTAATTGGTACATTTGCTCAAAATTCCATTTTTAAAAGCCACCAATAAGTTGCAACTTGACATCATTTTCTAATTCAACCATGTGCAAGGTAGCATAAGGCTAAACACTCATTTGCATCAAGTTACTAAAAACACATAAACAATGGATAATTGAATTTAATTGTCCAACTAATAGGCTAATTAGTCAATGGGTTGATCCTATGTAATCAAGTGTCTATCTTATATATAAAAAATTAGGAGTTCTAATTCTGATACCTCTATTTATTTGCAAAAAGTTTTGAAGCATAAAAAAAGAAAATGTTCAAAGATAGTAGCAGTAAAATGTCTGTGTTTATATTTCTTAATAACATAATGCAAGAGGTTTTCAACATGTCACTTGGAAATCTGTTGACATATACATTTGTCATAGAGAATAATATTTTCAACTAAGTAAAATATCTTTCCACTCATTTGGCCAGCATAATTAGTCTTTATACATAGCGTTTCTTAAATATACATCATCCCAGAAGCGAATCAACTTACCATTGCCCAATAAAAGTCTAGCCCAAGTTCTGCCTGAAAGGATCTTAGGTTGTAACTTGATCATGAGCGAATTTATTGATGTTGCACCCACGAAGTATGGAAAGTGCCAAACATTAGGAACTACTCGGGGAGGAGTTAGGAATAAGAACAAGGAGAAGTGAGAACCATTTAAATGCAGGAATTGATTGTATTTCATCCTTTATTCCCCATAGTAAAATTAATAACTATTTCTTCAAACACAAAATAACCAGTAGTACAAATTTGAAGTTGGTGGAAAATGTACATAGTAAACCACATTAATAAAGAACATAATATATAAATACTATAATAATAATACAATATGAGAATATAATGTACATATTGATGTGATAAATATCGCCACTTCTTATGATCAAACACATAACGTACAACATTCTGATACATTTATAAATTAAGCTACACTCCAATAGTCTATCTGCCTTTGTCTGTTGCCTAATTATTGTAATTTGGTTCTTTTTTTCCTTTCAATTACTTTCCCTTGTTAATTTTTTTCTTGGTTTGCTATACAATAATGGTATAATCAAAATCTATAAACATTAACTTATGTTTTCTTCTTAACTACAACTTATTTTATATATATCTGGTCTCTATCATTAGATAAACAATAAGAGTGTTATTTGCTAGGTTTGTTGGGTTTTTTGTGTTATTCTTATTGATGCTTGTTTTTTTTTTTTGTAATTTTGGTTGTATTTTTTCTTTTGGTCTTCTTTAAAATTTTTGTATTACTTTCCCTTTTTCATATTTTTACTTGTTTTTCTGCCAATTTACTAATTGTTTTATAAAGGTATCATAATGCTTTGTAGGTTGTTGCTTCAAAATTCCTTGTCTTATTTTTTTTTATTTTTTTATAAATTAGGTGCAATTAGATCAAATTTTACTAGCCTTGGGATTAAGGTTTCACATTCAAAATCAACATTGATCAGGTCCCTTTGTGGTCATTTTTACTTTTATTTTGTTGTCCTTTTTCATGAGCAATAACTATACCAGCTATTGCATTATTGATCCATTTTTAGTAGGTCTCTACTTACTTGAAATTGGCACACATATATCAATACAAACTCAGACACTGCAACTATAATATTTTGGTTGAAAAGTTTTTATAATAGCCTACTATTATGGTTTAACTCTACTATTATGGTTTATGCGTTAAACTTCCTTTCAACCTAATGATACAATATGAGAATAACTTTTTATGTTGTAAATACATTAATTGTACAAAGTCAATTAAGTTAACAATTTATTACTTGTATTTATCAATTGAATCTTTATAAGATATGTATTATTTTTAAAAAAAATTGTCCTTTTTATAGGTAGTCTTAATATCACCTTATCTATTTGTAAGAAAATGGCACCTAGTAAACCATGTATGGACTTATTCAATGATTGACTTAATGAAACATATTTAATGGGCAATAAAAAATTCTTAGATTATGCTTTTGAAAGAACTAGTGGAAAATATGAAATTAGATGTCCTTATGTTAAATGTAGGAATACGTATTTAGGAACTCATGAAATCATTGAAGCTCATGTCAAAGTATATGGAATGATGGAGAATTACACTTTTTGGTACCACCATGGAGAGAAGTTAAAGAAGGATGAATCTGAAAAAAAACATGGACATAGGAGATGAGAGCGAGGATAAGGATGAGGATAAGATGCAAGAAATATTAAGACATTTTTATTCCAATTTTAATAATGTTGGTGGAAATTGCGATGTTTTTGAAAAAGAACCAAATGATTAAGCAAAGAAATTTTATAGATTACTAAGTGATTCATAACAACCAGTATACCCAGCTTCTAAAACCTCAAAGTTATATGCATTGGTGAAATTACTTTGCATTAAAAGCCTCAGGCATTAGAGTAATGATTCCTTTAGCATGGTGTTGGAATTCCTTAAAGAAGATCTACCTCCTGAATTATCTATTTTTCCAAATTCCTACTATGAGGCAAATAAGATAATCCAAGATCTTAGTCTTTCCTATGAAAATCTTGATGCGTGTGAAAATGATTGTATGTTGTATTAGAAGGATAATAAAAATATCTAACATTTGCAAGGCTTGTGGTGCCTCTAGGGAGAACAAGTTTAAAGAAAATGGTAAGAAAATACCAAAAAAGGCATTGTGATATTTTCCACTAAAACCAAGGCTTTAAAGATTTTTTATGTCAACAAAGACATAATTTTTAATGAGATGGCACTTTAATAAAAGAGTAGATGATTGAGTAATGAGATGTCTAACTGATTCAATAGCATGGTAGAATTTTACTGAGCTTCATCAATTATTTTCCTCAAACCCTTGTAATGTAAGAATTGGCCTCACTAGTGATAGTTTTTAACCATTTGAAAATTCAAACACATCATATAGCATTTGGTAAGTGATACTTATTCTATATAATTTACCCCCTTAGAATAGTGTGTGAACCACTTTTAGAGCTGCCTATATTTTATAATGTACTTTGTGTAAAAGCTTTATGTATGGATGAATTAGAACAAATCTAAGCCCAAATTTTTATAACACTTTGCAATTTGGAAAAAAATTCCCTCTATCCTTTTTTGATATCATGGTGCATTTGCCTATTCATTTGGCTAATAAAGCAAAGATTGTTAGACCTGTTCAATATCAATGGATGTATTTTGTGGAACAAACAATGTACACTTTAAAGTCTCTTATTCGAAATTTTGCTCGTCCAAAAGGTTTAATTGCTAAGGGCTATATTGTAAATGAGTGTTTCATGCTTTGTTCAAGGTACTTAAAAAGCATGGAGACAAAGTTAATCTCCTTAAGCATAATTATGATCATAGTGTGGGTGAACTTCATAAAGAAATAAAATTTTTCCTATTCTAAACGATCTTTAAGAGCAAGAAAATCATATGATCTTGATGCAGATGAGTAACACCAAGCTCATATTTATGTTTTAAAAAACTGTGATGAAGTTCAACCTTTTCTCCATTAGGTGTATATTATTCATTTGATAATTGCTTTATATATTTTTTTTCTAATATAGAAGTAATGATTAATTCAATTTTATGTAAAGAATATTCACATCTTGAGGCACGTAGGTTGTAATATTTATCCAACAAAGAATAGGATAAACATTTCATTAATTGGTTTAAAAGTAAAGTAAGTAGATGGTACAATTTATGCATTCTTTATCAAATTTTCGATAGTAATTATTACATGAATAAATAAAACTATTATATTTTATTTAGGTGGTAAGATTGCATAAAAATGATAAAAGCAAAAAATGGAAAACTTGTTTTCTTTGTCTCGTGGTCCTTCACAATATGTGATAAGTTTTAAAGGTTACATTTGCAATGGTTATAGATTTCATATAGAAGAACATGAAAAGGATTTAAGGACATAGAATAGTGGTGTGGTTATGGTTGGTGAGAGTGGTATAGATGCTGAAAGCATTGATTATTATGGAGTTTTAACTTAGATTCTTAAAATGTAATATCTTAAGGGAACATGAGTAGTGTTATTTCGTTGTAATTGGTAGGATGTACAAAATAGGGGAAAGGGGGTAAAAATAAATGAGTATGGTACTATTAGTATTGATTTTAAAAGAGTGCTTAAAACAAATGAGCCATTTGTGTTGGCAAGCCCATGGATAATTATAATAAAGGTTGGCATGTTATGTGAAAGAATTAACCTCATGACTCATATGCAATGCCACCACAATTAAATGAAGATATTAAACATTTAGACCTTTTAAATGAAGTATATCAGCATGGTGAATCATTTCGTCCAAAATTTTTTCAAGTTACATCATTAGATATAGAGGATGAATGAAATTGGCTTAGAGGGGATTTGGAGTTGATGGTTGTCATTGTAAGTCCATCATAAGGGAAAAGAAAGAGAAAAAGAAAATAGTACATTATAAAAGTATTGGTTGATTCTTTAACTTCTTGTTAAGATTTTTCTTTATTAAAGAGCTTGTTATAATCATAATTGCATAAATTTCTTTGTATTATATTTATGTTCATATTTTCTTACTAATTTAACTATATCTTGGTTGATATTTTAACTATCGTTTTCTATATTATGTTTAGGTTTACAATGGAAGTAAATAAAATAAAGCTTGCTAATCAAGTTTTCATAAAACTAGGCATGTTAGGTAGGGGGTGTGGAAAAGAGTTAAGATTAATGGCAATGCATGGTGTAAACATATTTTATAGTCATCATTTCATTAAAAATGATGCATATTAACAAATATTCTAGCTTGTTGTTCATTCAAATATGTCTATTTTATGGCAAGCATGCATATTGTAGTAGGTAGTGCTAATTGTAGTTTCTTTATTTTGCTATAGTATATAGTGATATAATTTCATATAACACCCATATGGATTATTTTATACTTTCTATAGGCAAATTTGAGCAATCTTAACTTGGGAGGTGCACTAGTTGATAAAAATTTATCTTTCAAAGGCTCAAATATTTCTAGGGTAGATATATTAAATCATTACTTTGGTTTTAGAAACCAGGAATTCACATATGAGCAATTATTATTAATAAGTCATTAATTGTAAAATGCACATTATTATTTTACTTATGTTTTTATCGCTAGGTGTGCAGATTTTTAGCTGTATTTGGCTTGCAATTTACACCTATTTTGTACTTCAATTGCTACATTATTACTTTTGGTGTGTATTTATTGATTTTTTTAGATGCATCACACTAGGTTCTCTTACAAGTGTAATAAATAATTTTGAGATGGCTGGTAGCAATTAAAGTGTGTATCCAATGAAACTACTTCATTTCAAGACGTGGAACTTAATGCCACAATAAGAAATGGCACTACACATAATAGAGGTATTCTAATTTTTTCCAATGTAACTAATTACAAAAATTAATAGCATTATGTAGCATGTAAAATTTCATCCACCATTTCTAGCATATGCAGCCTAAAAGTGAAACTGTAAAAAGAAATTTTCTATTATTACTTAATGTGTTTTTTTAATAAACTTTATGCATAAAAAATGCATGTTTATTAATCCTATTATGTTGAAATGACAAATAGTAACCCAAATATTTTGCACAATAGACTATGTTGAAATGCCTCCAACTGCAAATAATCAGTCCAATATAGCTCCTCCATCTCAAGAAATGGAACAAGCGTCTTATAGGGGAAATGTCATAGGTACTTTATTGAATTTTAATTAATTTAATTCATTTAAGTGCTTTGTCAAGTAACTAATAATATCTCTATATACTATTATAGGTACAAATGGTATAAATAATAAGAAAAAGGTTAGAGGACTCACCAAAGTTAAAAATGTTGCAAGCTTGAAGAAAGGGGATAAGCTGAAAGTAGAATTTTACAATAATCACACTGTTGGAAAAAATCATTCAACTTTTTCAAATCATTTAAGGAAAATAATTCATAATCGCAATATTTTCCCACTCCAAGTGAGTTTATAGGGAGAAATATATGAAGAATAAAAAAAATCATATATGGGCTTCCATATTGGTAATATTCATGTTAATCACCTTCTTATGTTTACTTTCATTGACTAGTTTACTCTTATAAATTGCAAGTAATATTTTCAATTATTGATAGGAAGTTTTTGAGTGCGATGAATTAATAAATCACAAAGATGATGCTCTCAACCACTTGCGAGAATCATGGAACAAATGGAGAGGAAGGATGCAATTTGATAATGTGAATAATAAAAGTTTACAAAAGGCTTTAAAAAATGTGCCTTTAGGAGTAGATAAATCTGATTGGCAATGATTGGTAAATGACCCTTTTTTCCTAAAAAGTTGAAGGTATAATTTAAAGTGTAAGTTTTGAATTGTATTTCTTGTGTATTACTAATTGAGTTTTTTTTTTTAAAAAAAAAAAAACTAGCTGATTTTATTGTCTATGTATATTTAGGAAGCAAGTAAAAGAAATACAAAAATTAGAACCAACTTAATAATGCCACATTGTACTAGTAGCAAGCCTGTGAGAGAGGTCATGTATCAAAGGGTAATTTTTATTATATTATAACACATTTATTTCAAATTTAGTTTACCTTTTCACATGGAATTTCATTTTGTAGGGAGGGAAAGATGGTAACCCACATGATATGACAAAATTATTTTATGAGACTCAAAAAAATATGGAAAGCTCATTGAAATGGAGACAATTGAAAATATGTATGTTATTTAATTTTCTTCACATTTATTTTCTAAATAATTCATGTTTAGTTTCATATTTGATTGGCCATAAATTTTATAAGATGAGTTGTGAGAGACAATTGAATTAGAGCATTCTCTCTTAATTGTTGAGGTTGCTGAAAAATGTTTTGGAATTCAACATAAAAATCATGTGATTTGCTTTGGTGGAGGAGTAAAACCTAAAGAATTGAATGAACCATTAGCAAAGAAAGCGGAACTTAAAGAAAAACTTCATCAAACGGAAGAAGAAAATCAAAACGTGAAAGCTCGCTTAAGTTCATTAGAGGATGAATTTTAGAGACCTAAAGAAATGTTTTTAGCTAAAAAAAGCAATGAAGAACCTCAAACTTCTTCTCCTCAACCTGAATTTCCAACAAGTTGATCATTACTAGGTAACTTCTCCATTTTGTTGCTTTTGTGTTAATAGATGGATTAGTGGAGTGTTGTAGTGGAATGTGAAATATACTTTTACAAAAACATTATGTTGTCTTTTGTTAAGCCTATAGGGTATAAAAACTCTTTTGTATAAGAGAAAAACTAGAAAGGACCTATAGGATATAAAGTCTCTCCTACAAAGGAGAATTTTTGTGGGCATACTAATATTCAACCTCTATTTTTAACATTCAACTACTATGTTGATTTTTTAGCTAAATTCACCTTCCATAATCAAAGAAAGAAAGATAACAAGGTCAGCTTTATGCATCTCTATAGGATGATCTCAAATTTTGTCACTAAAAGTATCACAAGGCTCAAACTTTATTGCAATGAAAATTGACATTGAATTTATTCAAAATTAAAGTGAATTTTGAATTGAAGCATATAAAAAATACTAGCATAAAAAAAAATTTCAGTTAATTTTAGGATGTTGAACCAACTATGCATAACTTGGGATTCTTACAAAGAACAAGCCTTGATACTTGATGAAAGATTTTAACAAATGAACTCTAATTTTTCTTTATATAAAAGGCTCAATGTCTTTTTCTTATTGTGTGTCATATATATTATGAGTAGAATGTGCATTCCTAAACCCAAGTTTGCATTAAAAACTTATGTCCTTGTTGGATATGCGAGTATGAAATGAAACAAGTATCCAATAAGCATTATTCTTGCTATCCATTTTTAGATGATAGTCTCAAGCACTAAATTAAATCTCATGAACTAAATGACATAATACATATATGTAAATTTGACTAGTTTCTTATTTCTTTGATGTTGACCCTTAGAATATATTAAATGTAGAAGTCTTTTAAAACAGTCTAGTCTAGTCTTTATGTGGCTAGTATTTTTTTTCTTTGTTATATTGTTGTAGCTAGTTTGTCTCTTTAAGATGGGTTTTGATGATTAAAATTTTTTAGTTTTTGGATGTTGATATGTTTTAAGGTGGATTTTGTGAGATTAAGGGTTTGAAATATCATATATTTACAAGGTAATATTTTTTTTATTCCTACAACACTTTATACCCATCTTTCTTTAATTGTGTTATATAGTTATTCAATATTGATGAATTCTTATTTATGCATCTTATTTTTCTTTACAGGTGTATAGGCAAGTGTAAAAATGATGCATATACCGTGCAACAACTATATTATTTAGGTATATACTAAAGTTTTTGGACATGTTCTTTTTGGACTCATGTTATGCTTTTTGGATATAAACATGTTAGACTTTTTAGATCAACTATTAGATATTTTGTTGTTTGGCTTATAAATATTATTTTGTAAACTTAAATACTTTAATATTGTAAGCCATCTTTAAAGTTTAATATATCAAAACATATATTCAAGTATACATGTTCACTATTATTATTATTATTATTATTAACAACAACAACAACAACCATATAGTGCTAATATTCAATAAAGCAAATATAAAAAATTTAAAAAATTGCATAAAAAATTCATTTTTTATAGCGGCCAATTTATTGGTTGCAAATGATAAGAATATATAATATATGTATATATTATTAACGGTTGTATTACAGTTGCAAATGATACATACTATTGGTCATAAAAATTTTTTTTCTCACACGTGTTTGTTCATTAACGATCGGCTTACAGTTGTAAATACTTAAAAAATGCAATCACTAATACTTGTTATTTGCAACTACAATAAGATTGGTCACAAAAAGTGTTTACGGCTGTTTAGTATTTCAAGTCACAAAAAACTTTTTGCAGCAACCAATAATGACCGCGTGTGACCGGAAATTTTCAATCACAAATTGTTCTTAGTGACCTATTTTCACCTTTTTGCAACTATAATTTGCTTTCGTTAAAGCCTTTTTTGTTATAGTGAGTGGAGACAAAAAATTGGTAACCAAAGACTCGACGAATATGAAATTGAGGCTTTTTATGAAATAAAAGTTGATAAGGTGTTTTGTTTTGAAGAACAAGTCATAGGGTACAATTTATAAGGTAAACTGTGTGAAGAATACAATCAGTCTAAAAGTGAATGGGAAGATTTGCTTAAAAATGAAGGGTTTGAGCAACATTAAAAACATGTTGATGTTTGCATTCACTAACGTTGTTTTGTTAAGAAGTGTAAACACATGTAGTTTGATGAATAATACCCTTTGAGGCACAGAAAGAATGCATATTAATCTCATGGCCAATATCTATTCTTATGCGTTTAACATTAGTGTTAAATTTTTTATTAAACTATGAGTTTCAGACTTGGCGTTCATAAGCAAATTCCATATGTATATGGTTTTGTCATCGATAATTGAAAGAAAATAGTGATGACCGTAAAAAGATGCAATAGCTAAAGGACCCCAAATGTCCATATGAATGAGATCAAAAAATTTATTAGATGTAGAAACACTAATAAGAAAAGATAAGCATTTTTGTTTGCTCATGTGGCAAATCTTATAAACTGACTTATTGTTAACAATTGAGGAATCCATTTTATGAAGAATCATTAATTTTAGTGAGAGACATGACTAAATCTATAATGCCATAAAGTTTATGAAGTAATAGTATTTGAATGACTAATAAAAGAAGGAGTTTCTCCAAATAAATCAGATTGGTGATATTCAGTGTTTGGAAAATGATAAAGACTATGTTTTTCTCTAACTATACCAATCATCTTCCAAGTTTTGATGTCCTGAAAATAATAAAAGAAAGGTAAGAAAATAAGAAAAAAATTAGAGGTTTTAATTAACTGACTAGCTTATAAGAGCTTGAAAGAAAATTAAGGAACATAAAGCACATTATGAAGTATAAGAGATGAACCAATTTTGATTTTGCAAACATGCGTAACAAGTATAGTCTCTTTGTTAGGCAATTTAACAAACACATCATGAACTAGTTTATAAGCATAAAAACACTTAAGTGAATAGATAATGTGGTCAATTGCTTTTGTATATACTATCTAAGTAGATTTGGGAATTTTTAACACAAAGGCAGAAAAATTTATGGATTGAAAGTGATATCTGTATGCGACATATGCTCTAAAGTGGTGGAAATGTTGTTTAACAAAAGATGAAGTACTTATGGTTTGTGAATTGGCCTAAATTAAAGCCATTAGTTTATCATATTGGTCTCTAGTAAGCATCAATTTTTTTTTCATCAACTGACTCTTCCATATGCACTTGCTTGCTTTTAATGTTTATATCATGAACACCAAGTATATTAGTCTGAGCCACAACACCTGCTTCTACTTGGTTGATAGCACCAGTATGATTTCTGTTTTGCATTCTGTAACCTGTAGGATAACCATATTTTTTGAAACATTTATTAACTAAGTGTCCATAATTTACACAATAGGAGCAAGTTGGTTTTTTGCCTACAATACCACTTTATTGTCTCTTGGAATTATAAAACTGATTGTTACCAAAATTATTCCCTCTTTGACTCGGGATCATTTCTCTTCTTTCAACATAAAGGACTACAAATTTTTGAATCTCTTGAATTATGGCTCTTTTAATTTGTCTCTTATGTTGTAGCGTAAGAGAAAACACTCTATTGATATTAGGAAGAGGATCCATGATCAGGACTTATGACTTAACAGTTGCAAAATCATTATTCAGACCCTTTGAAAACCTAATGACATGATCCTAATGATGACAATTCCTCATGATTTCAAGTGCATTGCAGCTACATTAAGGAATACATATGCAAACTGGTAAAAGTCTTATATTGGATAGCTCATCCCAAAGAATTTTAAGTTGAGTGAAATATTAAGTAATAGACATTGAAACTTGCTTTAAAGAAGCAATCTCTTCTTGTGGATTTGAGTGTTGTATAGCATTAGCTTAAGAAAAATGATCATGCAAGTCTTTCCATACATCATGAGCAAATCAAACCAAATCACACTTTGAGCAATTGAAGGTGAGAGTGATTTCATCAACCATGAAAGTACCATGGTGTTACATCTCTCCTAAGCACCAAAGATAGGATCATTTAAATCAGGTATAGAAATGGAGCCATCCATGAATTTCAACTTGTTCTTTGAAATCAATGCCATGCACATTGATCTTGACTATGTGTAGAAGTTGCTCTCATTGAGAAGACATGTAGTGAGAATAAGAGAAGAATTTTCATTAAGATGCAAAAAGAAAGGACTAGAGGGAAGTTCTTCAGCTCAAATTATATTCTTTATAAGAGTAAAAAGAAGATAAAAAATTGTTTGGATACTGAGAAAGAAAAAAATGAGAGAGAGAAAAGAGCTTCACAGCTCTAATACCATAACGAAAATTGTATTTTTGTGAAATGAAGCTCATGCATTTCTCATTGAATTGATTTGTTAATATACAAAAGATTATTGTGATCTGGCTATCTGAAGGAATCTATTATCTACCAATAGTATGCTGCCATGTAATATAAATTACTTATAAGGGTTGAGTTATGTGCGTGAGTATATACAGTAGCGTAAATGTTCTTTCAACCATGATCTTGATGACTGGTTGTCTTATTGCTTTTATTAGCAGTGATTAGCTTAATAGGTACTTCAGGTAAAGCATCAGGCAAAGCATATTTTGTTGCTTCTTTTGCATAGAATTTAAAGTTGTTCTATTACTTGAACAAGAAATATTAGATTTCTGAAGTCAATTTGGTACTTTATATTTATTAAATACCAACTATCAACTATCAAGAACTATTATCAGCTGTCAACTGCTATAAACAGTTTAACCAAATATGCCCTTAACAAGAATTTTTTTTCTTTATATTTTTTTTAAAAAAAAACATATGTTCGAGTTGCAAACTATTCCAAAAATTTTTGGGATCAATGGTAGAGTTGTTTTTGCTTAAAGTAAATCTTGAGTATGAGTTGGCTTTGAACACCGATCAATAAATATTATCTATTTTTCTAGTATAGGTTAAAGATGAAACTAGAATAAATCAATTTTAAAGTAGTCTTAACAACTTTAAATCTAACTAATCTAGCGTACTGCTAGCTAAATCGATAAGTTAGCCTGCAAGTGAAGCCAACTAACCATATGAATGCATATACATTTAGCGATTATTTTTATTGAAAATTGATAATTTATTTTCTGGAACTCTTGAGCTGGAACCCTATAAGTGATCAGTAAAGGGTAAGTTGAGAGGTAGGGAGGATCCCCACAAACCCTCCAATGCCTAAGTCAGAAAATATAAAGGGAGAGTCTAAAGAGAGAAGGAGAGCAATGAGAATACGAGAGAATGAAATGAATGAGAATGAGGGATATGGGGTATTATTTATAGGGATAGTGATGCTCAAACCTGAGAGGAATAGGATTCCTCTTTGATATAAGTCCTATACCAATTGGAAGAAAGTTTCTTCTCTGGGAGTCTCCTAATTAGGACTCCCTTCCTATTTATCTTTGATGTCCTTCCTCTGTAAGCGACCCTGTATAGGTAAATAAAGACCTTATTTAAATAAGAATATATATGTGGGGTATTAAGAGTCCCCCCTCCAAAAGTATATTCAGATATTTATGTCCAATGTGTCTGGGTTCTTAAAGTGGATATGGTCGTTATTATTCTATTTTGAGTGAAATGGCTTGAATCATGACATTTGATATAGAAGGGTGAACTGAGGTGGCCAGCCTCAATTGTAAAAGGATACGAAGCTCGGTACCAAGTCTTGAGACTATCATATAAGAACATATAGGAAATGCCAACTAGACTTGGATGCATAAAACCTATAATAAAAAAGATGTTATGGATTAACCAGCTAGTACTGAGACAATATGACAAAACCAATTGTCACTGGAATTGATGCTCGGTGCATTAAAAGTACGGTCCGAGTGCCTAACCTCAGTACTATAGAAGTGACCTGAGGGTGTAAGCTTTGGTCACTAGACTTAGATGCTTGAGGCTTAGATGCTCAGTGCTATAAATCGAGACTTACATGCTTAGAACCTCAGTATTAGAGAAGTGACTTGAGGGTGCCAGCTTCAGTCACTGGACTTAGATGCTCAGTGTTGTAACTCAAGGCTTACATGCTCGGATCCTCAGTACTAGAGAAACAACATGAGGGTGCCAGCTTCAGTTATTAGACTTAGATGCTTGGTGCTATGACTCAAGGCTTACATGCTCAGAACCTCAGTACTATAGAAGCGACCTGAGGGTGCCAACTTCAGTCACTAGACTTAGATGCTCAATGCTATAACTCAAGGCTTACATGCTTAGAACCTTAGTACTATAAAAGCGACCTAAGGGTGCCAACTTCAGTTACTAGACATTAAAGGTGGAGCATTAGATGCTCGATGTAGAGGGATCGCTGGCAGCTGTGTGCATGGGGTGGGTAACCACTATGTCATTTTGATGCCTTTTTTAAAATTTGAATTGTGTGACCATCACGTCTTTTTTTGTGTCAAAGGATGAGATGTTTTTATTGCCATAATGATGACTGCTCAATTAATGGGTCTTTTCCATTTCCTAGATTGCCCTTAATGATGTAGGAGAGACCAAAACATTCATAGGGGTAGAAATGGCTATTCCAAATCCTTCCATTATCCTATAAGTACACTAGGTTCTTCGATCTGTTGCATTTTTGCTTTTTATTATCTTTTTACTTCTTCTTCCTTGTGCATTCTATTATTAGGCTCTTCTACAGCAAAGCTTGTGCTATGCAATCAGGTGAAGCTTTTTTTCCTTCATACACTTCTTTTTTGTTTATTAGATAAATCCATGGCATCGAGGGAACAAATTAGCTCTGATATATTGATCTCTAAAATAGATGAGGACTTACTAGGATGGTATCAAAGGCATTTTAGCATTCCCACCGATTTTATTTTGCATATTGTAGATAGAAAATTTAGAGCCCATACTCCTATGCTAGATTTTAAAAGATTAGTTATGTATTTTGACCAACTATAGGGGGGTTTGAAGTTCCCTTTAGATCCCTTTATGAAAGAGTTCCTAAATAGATATAACATAGATCCCAGACGACTCCATCTCAACGGCTACCAGATCCTAACTGGGTTCATAGAGTTGATGCATGAGGAGGGTAGAGAGCCAAACTTGGATGTCCTGTGATACATTTATAGTCTGAATAAGAAAAATAGAGAGTTGATGTTCTCACTATCGTCCATCCCCAATCATAGCCTTTTTATGAAGCTTCTAAACCTTCATAAGAAGTGGAGGCAAAAATTTTTTATTGTCGAACACTCTTCAAACTTTGTGGATGTCTGGTGGATGTGGTTCGATGAATGCCATAGGGTGAAACGTCCTCTGAGACTATCTAACCAAGATACAGATATGGTTATGAGACTTTACCTTCATGGCATGGTTAATGCCCGATCTACGAAAAATCTATCCCAGAGATATCTTTGGTGAGTATGCCTTGATCGTGCACCATCCACTGGTATGTTTTAACCTTTAAAAGGTATAGCTTTGACTTATGTATTTTCACTTTTATTTGTAGATGGTTGACATTTTTTGCCTTTACAGACGGGATTCGACTTGTAGATGTTGAGCCGACAACTCAAGAAGATGCTCAGGTATCCTCTCCATCGCCCGAGCCTACGACACTAGTGGTTCCAGATGAGGACATGGCTAGTCTAAAGGGAAAATCTATTGCTCGATCTTCACGGGCTAACAAGGCCGAAGGGCAAAAGTGGAGAGTCCTGGATAAGGACTCAGATGCTGAGGAACTATGCGAGGAGGTCTTTATTAAGCATCCGAAACTTTTTATGTGGCCTAATATAAAGCCCTAGATCCTAAAAAAGATGAAGTCTCTAATTATATCAAACGCCTAAGTTCGATATCAATATGTAGAATCCCTAAGGCTGCTAGTTGACATGCAGCGCTGGAGGGAGGAGGATAGTGAGGAGTTTTATAACTCCATGATCAGGCATTCGTTAGAGATAAGTTTCTTGTGATGTATATCTTTATGTTTTTATATGTCAAAGGAATGAAATTTGCTCTCTTTCTCATATGATGGTGTTGGCTAAAGACAATTACTACTACATAAAGAGCCAATAAAGTCTAAAGGAGATAAAAGTAGTCACTATAGCCATTGACTTTGAAAAGAAGCTAGATAAAGCTAAGGCAGCGCTGGAGCTTTGCCAAACTAAACATGCAGATGTGAAGTTCAAGGTAGAGGCGAGCCAGAAGAAGGTGGCTGATCTGAAGCACAGTTAAGTTTAGTTGACGACTAAGATCGAGGAACAAGACTCACATATCGCCAACCTAGAGAGGAAGCTAGGAGAAGCTGAGAAAACCTATAAAGATGAAAAAAGGATGTACCAGAACATGGTTGGGGGATTTCTAAAGGTGTATAAATTCGAGTGCCGGAGTATCCTGGTTGCCCAAAATTCGGCCTTAGACTTTTCGAACTTAGATAAAATAACACTGAATGACCTAGCTAGGATTGCTTTTAAAAAGGATACTCGGAGTAAGGCCTCTTCCTTTTGCACTAAGAAAGCTACCAAGTCATTTGCTAGGAGATCATCTTTCAAGCCTCCTATGTTTGCTAGTGTCATCCCTATCTCTGAATCTCTTCAATCGAATGTCCCTTCATTTGAGCTTTCTAATGCTCAGTTATTAGATTAAAATATGTACTTCTTTTATAATATAAATTATTTAGTAATGTAACCTTCGCTAATTAATAAAGATACTTTACTTGATAAGATTTTAAGTACAATTATTGGTAGTATTTTTAGAGACAATCTGAGTTCCAATATCAATGTAGTTCTTTCCCTTGTCTATCTCTAATTTTATATGCCCCTTTAGATGTGCACTCTGTGATCTAGTAAGGACCTTCCCAATTAGGTCCAAGTTTACCTATACTTGCATTGCTTGTGTTGATGTCCACCCTTTTGAGTACCCAATCTCATGCTTTGAAATGTCTTGATCGGATGTATTGATGATGATATTCAGCTATCCTCTATCTTTGTGCCTCTACAACTATAGAAGCCTGTTCTCTTCTCTCCTTTAGTAGATCTAAACATATCCGGGTGTTAATTTTGTTGGCATCCTGATCTAATTCCTTACTAACCCTATAACTTGGTGATCCTATTTCTATTGGTATCATTAAATCCATATTGTAGGTTAGCTTAAATAGAGTCTCTCTTGTGGATGATATAGGCATAGTCCTGTAGGCCCAAATGACATTGTTAAGCTCTTTAACCCAATTTCCCTTCTTTTCATCGAGCCTCTTCTTTAGCCCTTGTATGATAATTCTGTTGGTGACCTCGGAGCTTTATTTCGAGGTCGAAACAAAACTTTCTGAATTTCTCATTATCGAACTACTTTTCATTGTCTGTGATCAGAGTATGCAATATTCTGAACCTGTAGATGATTTCTTTCCAAAAGAAGTGTTAAATCCGGGGTTCTATGATGGTCGGTACATCTTCCACGTCTACCCATTTAGTGAAATGGTCTATAGCCACAATCACGAATTTTTTCTGGAATGTTGAAGTAGAGAAAGGACCTAGGATGTCCATTCCCCATATAATGAAAGGCCAAGGGCTGCCAATTGGATGTTAAGGATTATGGGGCTTTGTAACTGATTCGGGAAAATTATTGTCACTTGTGGCATTCCTGAGTTAGTTTTCGAGCGTCTTAAGACATGGTCGACTAGTATTATCCTTGCAGCAATGCTTTTTTAGTTAATGAGTACTGTGATTTATGTGCTCCATAAATTTATTTATGGATTTCCTTGAGTACATTATTCCCCTCTTTTGGGGACACACATTTAGACTATGAGTGTGAGAGAGATTTTCTGTAGAGTTCTCCATGGCAGATGGAGTAGTGGGCTGCCTTCATCTTCAGTTTCTAAGCTTTCAATTTATCTTCTGAAAGTGTCCCATTTTGCAGATATTGAATGATCAGTTTCATTTATTTCGGGATATCTCGTACATCCATAATTTCTGAATCCTTAGTGCTTGTTTTTGTTAGTGCTTCAATGAGCTCTAATCCTCTGAACATCTAATTGTCCTTAACTGCTGACTTGGCCAATAGGTCAGCCTTTGAATTTTCATTATTAGGGATTTGGATAATTTCCTACTGTCCCGTATCTTGTTTGATCTTCTTTAGGAGCTGCATAACTTTTCCAACATATATGGCAATGCTCGAATCTTTAATTTAGAATGTCCCTTTGACTTGGTTAAGAGTTTAAGTGTATCGTGAGATGCTCAACTTTAACCTCTGCAGCCAACTTTAGGCCTATGATGAGTGATTCGTATTTTGTTGCATTATTGGTGGCATCATATTCTATTCAAATGGCATATATGATAAGGACCTTGTGTGGTCCCTTAAGGATAATCCCAACTCTAGACCTTTGGGTAGATGATGCCCCATCAATATAGAGCCTCCATCCTAGGCTTTTAGAAGTGGCAAGATCTTTTAGTGTCATCTCCTATATAAAGTCGGCTAAGGCTTGATTTTTCACTTATTGCCGGGATTTATAATCGATGTTGAATTCTTTGAATAATATTGACCATTGAACTAATCTACCATATGTCTTAGATCTTTATAAGATTTTTCTTAAGGGGAAGCTGGACCTTACTATGATGGTATGCTCCTAGTAGTAGTGCTTGAGCTTTCGGGATGTGTGGATGATAGCCATAACTAATTTATCTAGTATTAGGTACCGAATCTCAAATCCTTGAAGTACTTTGCTAACATAGTATATCGGGCTTTGCTGACTCTCTTCCTTTCTCACTAGTATCGAAACTATTAATTCTCAGCCAATGGAAAAGTATAAGTACAGTGTTTCCCCAAGTACCATCCTGCTGAGTAGAGGTGGCAAGGATATGAATTTTTTAATGTCTTTAAAGGCTGTTTGGCAGTCTTCAGTCCAAACAAATTTCTTGGAATTTTTTGGGGCTTGGAATAGTAGTAGATACCGTTTAGCTGAACAAGAGATGAAATGCCCTAAAGCCGTGATCTTGCCATTCAGCTTTTGTAGCTTGTGGATTGTCTTTAGAGCTTTCATATTAAGAATGGCCTCTATCTTTTTTAGGTTGGCTTGAATCCCTCTATGTGATATCATAAATCCTAGGAACTTTCCTACCTTTACTCCAAAGATGCACTTCTCTGGATTCAACTTGATCTGGGACTAGAACAACAATTGGAGGATTTGATCGAGGTCTACGGGGTGCTGCTCTATATGTTTGCCCTTGATAATGATGTTGTCCATGTATACTTCCACATTTTTCTAATTTGGCTCTGGAGTACATGGTTCATCATCCTTTAATAGGTTGCCCCAGTATTCTTTAGCCCGAAAGGCATTACTTTGCAGCAGCAAAGACCTTTATGGGTGATGAAGGATGTTTCTTCTTGGTCTTCTTCCTTTATCAGTATCTAGTGATACCCTTGTGCTGCATCCATAAAAGTTATACAAACCATGGCCGGTAGTGGAATCTACTAATTAGTAAATTATTGGTGGTGGGTAGCTATCTTTGGGGCATACCCGGTTGAGGTCAATGTAATTTACACATATTATGTTTTTACCATTGGATTTATTTACTAGCACCACATTACCTACCCATTCTGGGTGGGTAACTTCTTTGATAAATCTGGCCTCTAGTAGCTTTCCTATTTCTTTAGCGATTATCTTCTGTCTTTCATATGAGATGGGCCTCTTATTTTGCATCACTGGCTTCACCCTAAGTTTGATGTTCAAGCTACATGAGGCAATCCAAGGGTCCACCCTAGTAATCTCAGATGCTCGAGAGGCAAAGTCTCTTGAGCGTTTAATGAGGACCTCATTTATTCCCTGCTTAGTTTTACTATCAAGCTCCTTATTGATACTTACCATTTTCTTATTAGCAATCTATAATGTCTGAACCTTGTCGACTGGCTTAGGGCCAACTCCCTATTTCTCTACTTCCTAGGTTTCTAGGGGGAATGCTTCTATCTGAGGTTTGATTGCCATCTGGTAGCATTTTCTAGTCGTGCGCTGATCTCTACAAATTACTAGAATTTTACCTTTAATAAGAATCTTCATGGTTAGATGTTGGATACTCGTGACTGCATTAGTTTCATAAAGTACTGGACGTCCTATGATACCGTTGTATGCTAATGGGAGATCTACCATATTGAACTGGGCTTTAATGACTTTTTTTCTTCAGTGTCTCGATCTCTAAATTCCAAACTTAGCTCTACTATTCCCATTGGTTGTGTGGTTCCTCCGTAGAAGCTTATAATAGGATTCTGGATAGCCTTCAGGTTAGTGATAGAGCCTCTCATTGCTTTATAGGCATTCTAAAATAATGTGTTAATGTCGCTTCCATCATCGATTAGTAATCTCTTCACCAAATAATTGTTGATGTATGCACTCACCACCAGGGCATCATTGTAGGGGTGCCAAATGTGATTCTCATCTTCTAGACCTAACATAACGGTCTGTCTTTTCTTGAGGGCAGGCCCTTCCTCTTTGTGGATTCTTTTAGGCTTCTTCTTCACGTTCTCTCCTCCAATAATTATGTTGATAATGCTGGCTAGTTCATTCTGGGCTTTCTTTGGTCCTGGCCTGTCCTACTCTTGCACATCCTAATTCTTGGTTCCTTTGGATATGTTGGTGAAGTTGCCGAGTTTGCCATTTTGCACCAATCTTTTTATGGCATTCTTCAGTTCTCAGTAAGTCTCGGTGTCATGCTTGTAAAGCTAGTGATATTGGTAGTAGTACCTTTTATCCTGCACGACTCTCCTATTCAGGCTTATTCTTATGGCCGGGGAAATTCCTACACCATTCTATCTTATCCATATGAGGATCCTAGATCTAGAGGTATTAAAGGTGTTTATCTTTCAGCTTCCTTTTTAAACCTTTCCACCAGGTTTCTAAAGTTTGTTTGTGGAAAGCTTGGCCTCCTAGGTCTTGATCTTTCTTCTACTTTAGCTAGTGTTTTCTCATCATCCTTTCACATCCTTCTATCTTCATCCATCTTTATCATTTTGATTGCCATAGCCATCACCTTCGTGAAAGTCCTAGGTTCTTTTATCATTATCTTGTCTTTGAGCTTTCCAAGCCTAGTGCCATTCTTTAGAGCTTCAATAACCACTTCATGTACCAGATTTTCAATTTGCATCGCCACCTTATTAATTAGTCCAAATAGCTTCGTAGTGATTCGTCGACATCCTATCGGCACATTCAGAGGTCATTAATGTTTTTGGCTGGGGGAATGTTGGTAGTGAACCTAGTCCAAAATTTCTCTGCTAGATCTTCGAAAGAGGTGATGGAATTCTCAAAAAGCTGGTGAAACCACTTTTGAGCATTTTTTGTGAGTGTACTTGGGAATACCTTGCACATGATTTCATCATTCATGTTCTTGAGTAGCACTCTTATTCTGAATGAGGGTATGTGGTTGATGGGATCTCCGGTTCCATCATATTGATCAAGTTGCGACATTCTAAATTTAGTCGGGATCTCTGTCTGGATTATCCTGCTTACAAAGGGCGTTCTCCCATCCATGACACATTCATCTTCTTTCTTCGGCCTTGTACAGGCTTTGTGTATAACCTCTTCAACTTTTTGGGTTAACTTTGAGTCGTCAAGAGCCGGGATCATTAAGCTAAACTCCCCTTTCGGGACTTTACACTTTCCTTTGTTTCCTTTAGGTACTTCTGGTGATGTAGTGTTATTTTCTATGTGAGTTGTTCCGGGGTTGCCGCTTTGAATTAAGCATTCAATTGTTGTTGCATCAAGGCCATGTAAGCTTGAATGTTTTGTATCATTGCTTCTTTGCTCATCAGGGTGAGGTTGAGTGTTTAGGTTACCGCACTTAAGTTAGGTGTAGTTATGGCAAGTGTCTCTGGTAGATTTGGAAAAGGTATGGAAGGTATAGGTCTGTGATAGTGTTGTAGAGGAGCATAGTAAAGGGGATCGGTGCCAAGAGCTGGCCACCCTTGGGTGTTTCCAAGTGGAACGTACACACCACCAGATGAAGATCCAGTATACGAGAAAGGGGTTGGTTGTACTGTTATTGGAGGAGGTGCTGAAAAATTGATGGGAGAGGAGGGGTTGATATGTGCGTCAGGAGTTAAGATTAGTGGTGGGTTGGAAGTCATAATGTTAACGTCTTGATTTTGTAGATGCACGAATGGCTTTTACCTAAGAGTTCCCACAGATGGTGCCACTTGATAACTTATTTTCTGAAACTCTTGAGCTGAAACCCTGCAAGTGATCAGCAAAGGGTAAGATGAGAGATGGGGAGGATCTCCATAAACGCTCTGATGCCTAAGTCAGAAAATATAGGAGGAGAGTCTGGAGAGAGAAGGAGAGCAATGAGAATATGAGAGAATGTAATGAATGAGAATCAGAGATATAAAGTCCTATTTATAGGGATAGTGATGCTCAAATCTGAGAAGAATATAATTTCTCCTTTATAAAAGTTCTATGCCAATTGGCTTTTACCCAAGAATTCCCTTCAATGCTTAAGTCAAAAAATGTACCATTTTAAAATATAAAATTTAAATTTAACCGTAATTAATTTATAAAATTAAATTTTATATATAATTTGTCAATACTTGTAAAATCATTATAACTTCTATGAATCATAAAAAAGAAAAGGAAATAATTTACATACGAGTAGTCAAAGTCTATTGATAAGAAACATTCCAGTCCTTCCTTAATGACCTGTTCATGTTTTCGTGTCCATATGTTTATACTTTTGTTTGGACTATGGAAGCTTTCGTTGACTTGCGAATGTCATTGTGACATTCGAAAGAGAAGAGAGTTAACTTTATTATTAATTTTTTTTTTTTAAAAATTTGGCTGTTATTTATATAAAAATATTGGATTTATCCGTTATTTGTGATTGTCGTTTTTGGAGTAAATGATGAACTCAAATGTTGGAACTTGAAAACTTCTTCAATGCTATTCTAAAAGTTGAGTTGACCATGCCCTCATTTGATTTTGTATTAGCCGGTGTCAACCATTTCAACATAATCTTCGGAAATACCATGTGATATAAATAGGTATAATTACAATTTTATTTTTAATTCACCTTTCAATAAAATAAATTTTATGATTTTTTTCGATATTTACATACTCTGTATTTTATATTTTTATACTTTAATATCTTTCTATAAACGTTATTTAAAGTATATGATTTATTGTAAAAATAATATTAATTTGTTAACAAATTAAGCTTAAATATATTTTAAATTTTACTATGAATAAAAAAAATTATTTTAAAAATAAATTTTCAGTATTTTTAAAAATAACTAATTAGCTAGATTGATAATAAATTATAAATAAAATAAATTTATTATTAAAATTTAATATTATATCAGTATTTTTTCATAGAATAATGATGATATATAGATATATTTTTTTTAACAATTAAAAGATCAAGAGGTAATAGGGAATCAAATGTATAACTTCATCTTATAATATAGTTAATTAATATTTTTTGAATACCTAATGATACACCTAGGTTAAAAAAAAACTTCATCTTCATGTTACAGTACATGCAACTAATGAGCATTAGCGTATAAAATATAAGGAGATCTTTAATGTAATCACTATTTATGTACAGTTAATCTTGGAATTTTATCAAAATGATCAACACCTTATAGTTGAATTTTGTAATAATATAAGTTAACTATACAGAGAGAGAGATTCAATTCAAAAGGCGTATGAAAATGAAATAATAAATCATCGACCTATATATATATATATATATATATAGGTCGATATTGATAATTAAATGCTACGTGTTCAATGGTAGCAAGATAAATTATGCTTACAAACTACAAAATTGATCTTTTCAATAATCCATCAAACATAGAATTAATCAGAAAAAGAAAAATCAACACTACATCTAGACTAAGTACATACATAGTTGGAAATTAACAGTTCTGGCTAGCTAGTGCTAAGTCTTCCTCCAAAAGTCTCTATACTCCTCACAAATATTTTTGGATTAAACCATTTTGACATTTGTAAGTGTCGTTGTTTTCACGTATTAATTAAGAAATTAAAAAGTATGATTTTATTTTATCTTGCACTAAGATGAGTAATTCATCCAACTAAGACACTAAGGTTGAAAAAAGAAGGCTACATTGTTTAATGTAGGTGGTTACCAGTTAAATGCTAAGCAATGAGTGGTTTATGAGGTCTATATTTAAAAAGTTTTTAGATGTGTTTTCCTTTCTTGATATTTTTTGAAAATATTTTTTCATATTAATAAATTGTACAATAAATAATAATTTTTCTTATGTATTATATAAGAAAAGATGTTCTCCTTTTCTAAATTTATATGTACAAATTGATATTATTTTTTAATTTTACAAATTGATCATTGAGAATATATATATATATATATACACATGGGGTATGAGACTTATATTTATCTCTTCACTGTTTCATTAAAATTGCTTATAAATAAGAGTAAAATTCAGAGTAAAATTTGAGATCTTATTTTTCTCTTATTTGAATTAATAAATGTTGTTAATATTCACCCTACTTAAAAAAAAAAATTGTCTTTACCTTTCTCTTTTGAAATTTTGTTATAGCCTATTTAACTTCCTCAAATTTTGTCCACTAAACTCAAATTTACCATCATTGATTGTAAAATTAATTTTCATCAAATTTAGAAGGGATGAAAAAAAAACACCGTCATTATTGTAGAAATGTTTAATCGTGTGATCTTGTTATTAACAAAAATAATAAATTTTCAATTTCGTATTTTTTTTATGTCTTGAAAGAAAAGATGCCAATAGACCAGTCCTCATTATGAGGACAAAAAGAAACCTTCAATGGATGAGACAAAGTTTTTTTTTTTTTTCTTTTTTTCTGTCTTTGACAACAAGAAGGATCATATTTAGATTTGGTGAGAAATGTGCAGTTTCCTGGATGTTTTTAGTCCTTTGAATGAAATCTTGAAGACCCATGTTTTTTCATTTGCAGTTTCCTAAATGATCGAACTTTTATATTTGGACAGAATAGGCCGCCTTTGCTACAATCAAGAATTCAGTATCCAAGAAGAATATATATCCAGCTCCAAACAACAAGAACATGAACAAGAATGTCCAATTTTGAAATATTTTTAAGATTACACTTTATCCTATTTTAGCCTTTTCATGTCGATTAGTGGATAGACTCAAACCCAAAACACTTTTTTTCGACTTGACTTAATCCTCTTTATATATTCCATTACAATTTTGTTTGCTAGTTGCATTTTTAGTTGCACCTTTGTGTTCTTATTTGCTGTGGCACTAAGGTCAGAACCAGAAACTATTTGCTAAAAGAACAATGCAAAATGTGACCTTAATTAGTTTAACATTTTGGCAGGCTAGAAATGGTGGAGATCGAGGATATGGTTTATAATACATTATCGTCATAAAAAATTCCATAGGACCCTATTCAAGCATCTAAGACCAAATCTTTCGACCTTAGTATTCTTGAACGTAAAAGACAAAAAATCTACAAGAAATTTTGTGAATATTAATTGTATATAATATGATTTCTCCAATGACACATGAGCTTCATTCACACTGGTTGGTTTTATCGAATATTACAATTAATTTCATGGTGACTTTTTAGTAGTATTTTAATATCTAATAGTTATAAGAGCTCTAATTAATGTAAAATTCAAATTAAATAGACCTATAAAATAGATAAAACTCTCTTAGTGTCAATTTTTCCATATATAAAAATTCAAATCCAAAATTTTTTTAAAGGAATCCAGATTTCTTATTACTTGTACTAATAGATGTTGGTACATAGTGACATAATTTTCCATAAATTAGGGTTTTCTTTTCTTTTACGAGAGAACATTTAATTTTTCTTTTCTCAAACCATCGACATCTAAAATTCATTGATTTTGACTAATCTAATTAGATCTCAACAAGATCATAAGACGACACAAATTTTTGAACAACTATTAACGTAATTGTATGTATGTAAATTCAAATTTAAAACTTAATTTAAATAAAAATAATTCTCTATCAATTGATACTAACAACTATTGATAGTTTAAAATTTTAATTATGAAAAGAACACACTTTTAAAATTCGTACGTCAATTAATGTACGTAATGCATTAAGCAATAGAAGGAAAGTGTAATATTCAAATATTATGTGGCTTCTAACATTGTTGGAGGACGGACTATATTGATATAATTTTTCATAGTTGTAGTCTTTTAATGAATTAAAAGTTTGAATTAATAAAAATTTAATATTTAATTAAAGGAAGAAAAATTAAAATATAATAATATATAATAAATTTTAAATAATTTGATATTATTAATTTGACATTTTTATTCATTAAAAACCATAATTATTATAAAAGTAGTTTATATGGTGACTTTTGAACAAGTTTGGTTAAAAAAAAAATTGATTCGAAGTTTAATATCTAAAATAAAATCATATTTAAAACCAACTTTTTTTCTGATTTGACATTTTTACTCATTAAAAACCATAATTATTATAAAAGTAGTTTATATGGTGACTTTTGAACAAGTTTGGTTAAAAAAAAATGATTTGAAGTTTAATATCTAAAATAAAATAATATTTAAAACCAACTTTTTTTCTTTGATAAATTATTGAAATAATAAAATTTATCGTCCACTATCATTGGATATTTTATATTGTCTTTCTTGGAGGGTGATTAATTAATAAATAATTGATGATTAATTCCATAATTAATTAAAACTATCACAATTTATGAGTACAAAAGATTTGGAATATAACTTCAATGATTTCCTTAATTTAGAAGTATAAATTTAGTTCAATAACACTAGAGTCATTTTACATTATAAAAAGTTTCAAGTTATTCAGTAAAAAAATAATTTTAACGATCATTTCTTTTCGAATGCATCATTAAATATAGAATTCACCATAGTTAATTTATAAAATTAAGGCAGTTTGTTAATATTTAAAATAAAAAAATTGTGAGTTTCAACCACAGTATCAAGTTAATTAATCAAAAGAAAATGCAATGTTATAACGGATATCATAGCTCAAAAATTTGCAAATTCTATGTCAATTTGTGGCATTGGCAACTAAAAAAAAGGACAAAAACAGGCCATTGACATGTCTAACATACAGAAATATATATGAAAAAGACAAAAAAATGAATCTAAAAACTGCATCCAAAGCCAAAGGTTAATTCATCCCACCCATAATAAAATCTTTGGAAACGTCAGTTTAGGTGTTAAAATTAGGCACTTTGTTGCATTTACTCTGCTGGCGGCGGAATTGCAGAAGCCTTGTATCTGTCTTGTACTATGTGTACTTTAATTGTATCTCTCTTTTTTTCTAGCATAGTTCATTCATTCTTTTACTTTTCTCTTTCTTCTGTCAGTGAATATTTTTTTTAGTTGTAATTAATTGTTTTTAACGTGTTTTAATTATCTATCCTTTTGGCTATTTATACATGTTCATTTCACGTCATGTCACACTAATTTCTTCCACATAGCATTTGCCATAACTCTTTAATTTCCTATCTATCTTTAGCTTTCATCTTGCATGTCAAAGAGGTGCATTCTTTGAATTTCTTGAGGTGCAAGTTTGAGCATTATGGTTATTGGTTCTTTATTTTTTTAAGTTTTTATATTCTAATTAAATTCCTGACGATTAATTATATATTACAAGACAGATACTTGGATCATTGAATTTTTTAGATCAGTATTGGTCTAAATGTTGTTGATATTTATGGTTATAAATTTTTAAATAGGTTTGAGCATTTAGGTTAAGCAGTTTGTGGATAAGGACATGAATTAATCATTAATGGTGAACGCAATGATCCTCTAAAAATTTGGTGGAAAATTTGAACTTCATTAATTTATTCATTTTCATTAGTTTGCATATATGCCTTTGCTAATGCTATTGCAAGGTGATTATTCATTTCATGAGACTAGAAAAGAAACAAAAGGCAATATTAAGATTTTGAATATTAGTTATGATGAATGAATAATTTCTGACATTTTGAAGTACATTTGATTCCTGCAGATTTCCTACCTTGAATTGAGGGTAGGGTGTGAATCAGGATTGCTGCGATGGACAAGACAGCAATTGTCCTTGAAGCTATTAGCAAGGAAACTGTTGATCTGGTATAAATTTATGAATGTGTAGTCTTCTTGATTTTTGTTACAAAGTCCTGAAATAGCAAAAATTTATCTTCAGTTATTTCTGATGAACTTGAAAAGAAATAGAATTAATCATTCTTCAAAGATGAGCATGTCTGCTAATCTGGAATTGGGTTCTGACAGGAGAGCATTCCATTTGAAGAAGTTTTTGAGCAGTTGAAATGTACAAAAAATGGTCTCAGTGGTGATGAGTTTCAACAGAGGCTCTCAGTATTTGGGTATAACAAGCTTGAAGAGAAAAAGGTCTATTCTTCTTATCATAATTTTTGTATCCGCAACTTAGCTTGTTGCTGCATGGATATGGAATATAATCTGCAACACATCTTTTATGCTGAATATTGTTCTTGCATTTTCTTCACAGGAAAGTAAAATACTCAAGTTTTTGGGATTTATGTGGAATCCACTATCATGGGTTATGGAAGCTGCTGCAATTATGGCCATCTCTCTTGCACATTCAGGCGTAAGTTTATAGATAGTACACTACTCATCTTAGTCGCCAGTTTAAGACATAGACTAATTAATTAACTGATCTAAATCATTGTGCAGGGAGAAGGTATAGATTACCATGATTTTATTGGGATTTTGGCACTGCTTATTATCAATTCAACCATCAGCTTTATAGAGGAAAATAATGCGGGAAATGCTGCTGCAGCTCTAATGGCAAGGCTGGCGCCAAAAGCAAAGGTTTTGCCTTGCTCGCTTTTCACAAGCCTGGTTGGACTACTTTGTTTTCTTCTGTTATATCTACATTGTCTTCGACAGGTTTTGCGTGATGGGAGCTGGGCAGAGGTAGATGCTGCTGTATTAGTCCCTGGAGACATCATTAGTATCAAACTAGGGGACATTATTCCCGCTGATGCTCGATTGCTCGAAGGAGATCCTTTGAAAATTGATCAGGTTCCTGTATTTTTATCAAGAACTATCAAATCAATAGTACTTTAATAGTCAAGTTGTGAACGGTACTAATCATAGGAAAACGTTGAAATGTAAATCGTATCGAAGATTATCTTATAATGCCTGTTCTTCTCCAGTCTGCTCTTACAGGAGAGTCACTTCCAGTGACGAAGTGTCCTGGTGATGGAGTTTACTCAGGCTCAACCTGTAAACAAGGTGAAATTGAAGCAGTAGTTATTGCTACTGGAGTACATACCTTCTTTGGAAAGGCGGCTCATCTTGTTGAATCCACTACCCATGTTGGGCACTTTCAGAAGGTTAATCTTAGAACTGTAAAATCATGATAAATGGTTCAAGATAGTTTCAGCATTGCTATTTGCTAATGCTAAGCCCTCTAATTCAACAATTACTATAACTAAATCTTGTGAGATTATGCTTTTTGTTCCTTTCAGGTCTTAACTGCGATTGGAAACTTCTGCATTTGCTCTATAGCCATTGGAATGGTGATTGAAATCATTGTTATATATGGGATTCAGAAAAGGGAGTATCGTGTTGGCATAGATAATCTTCTAGTTTTACTAATTGGTGGTATCCCTATTGCTATGCCAACAGTACTTTCTGTTACCATGGCGATAGGTTCTCATCGCTTGTCGCAGCAGGTGCTTGAAGTTGTATTTAGTTAAAGTCAAAGAGCTAAGATAATCTCTGAGTGAATTATTAAAACTTACTTATTTTTCTTGTCAGGGTGCCATAACAAAGAGGATGACCGCTATTGAGGAAATGGCTGGGATGGACGTGCTCTGCAGTGATAAAACAGGAACTTTAACCCTTAACAAACTTACCGTTGACAAAGCTATCATAGAGGTGCTACTTTTGTCCATTTCAATTTTTCTGAATAGTTTAGAAGTACAAGTGTAAAAGAGTGTTATTGAAAAAACCCAAAGGGCTGGATTAGTGGTGTAAGATTCCACTAATTATGTACCTGTGTGAGGATGTCCCATATTAGGAGGTCTCGCGTGTGCATACCCTCATCAGGTCAAGTTTTTTTTGGACCAACACCAGCCCTGAAACACCAATAAAGATTAGTCCCATACCCACTGTAATGTGGGGATACCTTATACATAGTTGCACAAAAAAAAAAAAGTGTTATTGGGAACTTAAGTACATGCTTTCTGTTCGATGATTTTTTTTCCATAGTAAATAGTTGAGCCATGATTTGAACTCTTTTTATTTGTTTGTGTTATGAAGAGAAATTCCAAAGCAAATCACTGTATTTGGATCTGTCATGCAAGACAGCTGATATTTTCTATTTCCTGACAGGTCTTCGCAAAGGATGTTGACAAGGACATGGTTGTGTTGATGGCTGCAAGAGCTTCAAGATTGGAAAATCAGGATGCAATTGATGCAGCTTTAGTTTCAATGCTTGCTGACCCTAAAGAGGTATTGGATCTTCTTAACTACAGGAGACAACGAATCTTTGTTTTTCGGTCCTGGTAAGTGAATTCATTATATTGTTCTATTGTTAGGCTCGAGCTGGAATTACTGAAGTTCACTTTCTTCCATTCAATCCAACTGATAAAAGAACAGCACTTACTTACCTAGACAGTGCAGGCAAGATGCATAGAGTGAGCAAAGGAGCGCCAGAGCAGGTTTGCTTGTCATAATCTTTTAGTTCCTGATATCTTCACCACATGCCGTAGTCTGAAATTTATTACATTTTTTTATGGTGAAACTTCAGATTCTCAATTTGGCACATAATAAATCTGATATTGCACAAAAAGTGCATGCAATAATTGCTAAATTTGCTGAGCGTGGACTTCGATCCCTTGCAGTTGCTCGACAGGTATAAGCTTTGTTTCATTTATATACTGTTTTTGAAGTTTGTTCTTTGATATTTCCACATGAAGAGACTGATGTTATCTATAGGAAGTACCTGCTGGTACTAAAGACAGCCCTGGTGGACCTTGGGAATTTATTGGTCTTCTCCCTCTTTTTGATCCGCCTCGCCATGACAGTGCTGAAACTATCAGAAGAGCCCTAGACCTTGGTGTTGGAGTCAAAATGATCACAGGTGATCAACTGGCAATTGCAAAAGAGACGGGTAGACGGCTCGGAATGGGCTCAAACATGTACCCATCATCCTCGTTACTGGGTGACAGCAAGGATGGAGAAATTGGACCAATTGACGAGCTCATTGAAAATGCAGACGGTTTTGCTGGTGTATTCCCTGGTAATTATGTTCAACTCTGGTTGTAGCTTACTGAATCTTCTTCCGGTTACTCACATTTCACTTAATGTTTCTTTTATTATAGAGCATAAATTCGAGATTGTGAAGCGATTGCAAGCTAAAAAACATATCGTTGGAATGACTGGTGATGGAGTTAATGATGCACCTGCATTAAAGATTGCAGACATAGGAATTGCTGTGGCAGATTCAACAGATGCTGCTCGTAGTGCTTCAGATATAGTTCTGACAGAACCTGGGCTGAGTGTAATCATCAGCGCTGTCTTAACAAGCCGTGCAATCTTTCAAAGAATGAAGAATTATACTGTAAGATGATTATAAAAATCTTAAATATAGTGACTGAAAATTGTTAAAATTCCTTGACACATTTGTTTTTCTTTGTTTCTTTCCAACAGATATATGCAGTATCCATCACCATACGTATTGTGGTGAGAGCCTCTATTCTTTTTTTTTTTTCAAGTCTGAAATTTCATTGCCAATGAAAACCGTAGTTCTTAGTTACAACTGCATTTGTTCAACAGATGGGATTTATGCTACTTACCTGTTTCTGGAAGTTTAATTTTCCTCCATTTATGGTTCTAATCGTTGCCATTCTAAATGACGGTAAGAATTATGATCCCTTGTGCATTTGTTTCTTAAAACGAGAGCACCACAGTCAACTTCTGCTGAATACATATTTACAGGTACTATCATGACAATATCCAAAGACAGAGTTAAGCCATCCCCAATACCAGATAGCTGGAAGCTCAGCGAAATCTTTGCAACTGGGATTGTAATTGGTGCATTCCTTGCCATAATGACTGTTGTATTCTTCTGGGGGGCTTATGAAACTGATTTCTTTACGGTAAAACCACCTATTACTTCGCCATTTTAAGCTCTCTGTGTTATTTACCTTCCAGGATAAACAGAAAGTGAGCTATCAGGACAGCCCATTTTTCTGATTCATTCTGCCACTAATAATCTCTTATCTCTCGATCTTCGTGATTATTGCAGAAACATTTCCATGTTCATAGCCTTCAGAAGAATTATTACAACACCTCAGATTTACATACAGCCAAGGAACTGAATAGACAGCTCGCTTCAGCTGTATATCTTCAAGTAAGCACCATCAGTCAAGCTCTAATCTTTGTGACCCGATCGAGGAGCTGGTCATTCACAGAGAGACCCGGTCTTCTTCTTGTTATTGCTTTCATCATTGCTCAGCTGGTAAATGTTTATATATCAAGTTATATTCTTCTGCATTCCCGTTCCTGAAATTTGGCAACGTATGATCTAACATCCTGATAAAACCATTCCCTAGCTAGTATAGAATTATCACTTATCGGTACTTAGTTTTGATCCTCGCCAATGTAGTTTTGATCCTCGCCAATGCTCGATCTGCGCAGATTGCAACAGTAATATCAGCTACTGCAACATGGGGTTTTGCTGGAATTAGCAAGATTGGCTGGAAATGGGCAGGAGTTATATGGTTATACAACATTGTAACATATATGTTTCTTGATCCTATCAAGTTTGCTGTTAGATATGCATTGAGTGGTAAAGCTTGGAGCCTAGTCTACAACCAAAGAGTAAGTAATGTTTTTTTTTTTTTTTTTACCGTTCTTCATTGGTTCTGTCATTCACATTTTTGAGAACTAATTAAGTTGCATTGATTTTCGCAGACGGCAATGACCACCCAAAAGGACTTTGGAAAGGAAGCTCGTGAAGCAGCATGGGCAGCCGAGCAGCGAACCCTTCACGGCTTGCAATCTGCAGAATCAAAGCTGTTCTCTGAAAAGCATACCTTCAGAGACATCAGCATCATGGCTGAAGAGGCCAGAAGACGCGCAGAGATTGCAAGGTTTTGTTTCTGTCTTGAAAGAGTTAAAATCCTGATAAGAACAATTGCTAACTAACAAGAACCTTAGTTTTGTCACCTAATATATTGAAATCTAAAGTTTTCTTCTATGAAAATAACGCAGATTAAGGGAGCTTCACACTCTGAAAGGCAAGGTAGAATCATTTGCCAAGTTGAAGGGTTTAGACATTGATGTGAACCCACATTACACAGTCTAAATTAAATGATGGTTGCAGCATACAATTTCAAGTCCCCCTCAAGAAACTACTTAATCTGCAGGAGAATGTACCAAAGTTAATGAATACTAGTTTAAGTCTCCTTTTGTTCTTTTTTTTTTTTTTTTTAACTTTTCCTGCCATTGGTATGAGGCTAATGCTCAAATGTGCAATTGTGAGCTATCAATAAAAGCTTTTGAATGTCTGATTTGATCAAACATTGTAATTCCTTTTATCAATATACAGACAGCTGATATTAAATTCCATTCACACCACTTTTCTATCTTTCTTTCTAGAAAATATTTAGAATGGATGAATGAGATATGGATGACAACCCAAACTTTCGAAAATTCAACCGTTTAGTATAGTACTCTCAGTGCAATTTGATTTCAAAAAATAATTTGCTGTCTATGATACTGGAGCTCCAAAATCTATTTACTTTTATGCATTTGTAGAAAATTATAATATTGAATAATCATTGGATGTCTGATTTCCATCTTAACAATATTGAATCCTATATCACATGTCAAAAAAATATAACTAATTTAAGTATTTTTCATTTAATTAATAAAAATTTAATACATACTTTTAGTGTTATACTTATCTAAGATTTCAAATAATTTACAAGACTACATCCGAGATGTATTTTTGCAAGACGTATAAGATGTCTTTGACTATTTCCAACGTTGGACAGAGAAAAGATATATAAATTTATCTATTTTTCTTAATGTGTATATCATAAATTTAGCATGCTTTATTAATTAATTACATTAAATATTGTATATAGTTTACGCATATTAAATTAGTTGTTGAGCATTTTTATCACCCTTGTAACTTTGTCTGGATTCAATAATTTTGAATATCGATAATTTATGTAAAAAAAATATGTTATATATTTTATTTTTGTAACCATATAAAAAACTTTCTGTGTATTGTGATTCCACATCATAAAGTAAGTTATAACTTTATGGTGCTAACAAAATTAATTTGTTTCCCTAACAAAAGATGTTATCCATTAAGCGATAAAATTAATCAATTAAGTGATAACTTTACTCGACCTTCTCCAAGTTTGTTACATTGGTTAAATCATGGTGCTATAGGCATTACTTATGATCGTCTAGTTTGTAACCAAAAAAATTAATCAATTAAGTAATAAAACTGGTTTTTTTTTTTCAAATACATCTTTTGCTGAGCATAACCCAAATCAGAAAAACAATAATTAAATTAACTTTCTTTAAATAAAGAAATTTGATTAAAATTCTAATTAATTTGAAATTCGAATCGAGTGAACCTATAATGTGAGTAAATCTCTTTTAATATCTATTTTCATTATATATAAAATTCGAACTAAAATTTTATTAAAGAAATTCAAACTTTTTATCATTTAAATTAACAAATATTAGTAATTAAATTAACATGTTAGCATACAATTTATTGTAAGAAATGTGCTTATATAGCTGCCTGTTTGAGTTACTTAGGACCGAATAATAATTCTAAAACCAGTAATTAAGCCATCATTCAAAACAAATCAGCTTTGAGCTTTAATTATTTATCGACTGTAGATTAGTCAGGATATGCTTATTATGTTCGTGCCCTTTGCTTACTATGGAGATAGCTATTAGTGAAAGCTTAACGGATAGCAATTTGTATAGCATATGAGATGGATCCAAGAAGATGATATCAATTTAATTTGGTGAAATCAACAATCTATTCAAAATAAATTAAATTAAATTAAATTAATTTATCAATCCATTAGAAATTTAATTAGTTTCTTGTAACTTTAAGAATGTGAAAAAGTAATAATTTTTTTGTTCGAATGTTTATTTTAAATCTCGATGAAAATTTGTAACTTTTATAATACACATTTTAGGATAAATTATTTGAACGATCACTAAATTTTGTATTTAATTATAATTTTAATAAAAATTTAATTTATATTTTAATTATTTAACTTTAATTTATATTTCACAAAAAAGTATCTTAACATTTTCTACTAAATTTGATGATGTGGCAATCAGAATGGCTGCATTTTTTATACATTTTTCATGTTGAACTTGTAAGTCATTCTATCCTAAAATTTTCTCCACCTTTTATATTAATTAGTAACAGGCTCTTACAAATAGATATGGTATATGACATGCCAACATTTCGTTTACCACATATTCAAATTTAACAGAAAAATGTTAAAATACTTTTGTATAGAACATAAATTAAAGTTAAACAAATAAAAAATGATAAATTAAAGTTTTATTCTGACACGATTTTCAAGTGGGGAACCCTATATGGCTGCCCTTGGCATCTCCATCCGTTGGCTGGATTTTCCAGCTGACTTCTCCCCTTTGCCAATCATGGAAATCGTAAGTCACTACGATACATTTTCTTTTCCTTCAAAGAATCCTGCTCTCCCTCGTTTGATAGAGTCTGCTCCAACGACTCTTCCAAAAAGTTTTGCATCTATGGTTTCTCATTCTGCGATCACTTCCACTGTTCCTTCCGAGGTTGTCAACAAAGGTGGATTTATTTCCATCAAGATCAATCAGGATCTCTATGATCAATAGATTAACATGTGCAAACATGCTCTTATTGGGAGAATTGTCTTGCTTAAGGGTGATTCGCCTTGGAAAGTAGCAAAATTAAAAAAAAATTGACAGCAGTTTGGGGTTTAACTTTGGCTTGGAGGCTGATATCTCTCGGCAGAGGTTTTTATCAGATCATCTTGCAATTAGAGAATGAGAAAGGTCGAGTTTAGTCGAGAGGTCCGGTGTCATTGAAGCCTGGTATTATGCAGCTACAGCATTGGTCACCGAATTTCGATCCATTCGAACAGAAATCAACCACCACGCAGCTTTGGGTTAGATTATATAAATTGCCATGGGAATATTGGCATCAGGTCATTTTAGCCGACATAGCAAGGGGCCTTAGTACTCCATTACAAATTGATCACAACACTCTTCATAGGGATTTCGAGCATTATGCACGAATTTTAATTAAAGTGGACCTCTCACATAAACTCCCAGACTCTCTAATGATTGAACGTATTGGTAAGAGTTTTTTTATCGACATTGTATACAAAAATCTTCTTAGTTTTTGCACTACTTGCTCAAACATCAGTCATCTTCCTTCTGAATGCCGATTGCACAAGTTTAAACCTAAGTTCGATGACAATAAAAAGAGCAAACATGAAGAGCCTTAAAAATAATAGAAAGCTAAAGACACCATTTTAGAGCCTGAGGTTAATCAGTCCTCTCTTGGTGATGTACCTTCCCGTACTACTAGTAGTGATTTTTTGAATCAGAATAACCATAAGGATGATGAGTTTGTGCTGCAGCTACCTGATGACAGTTTGGGAAATTTGGTGTCTGATGTTGCAGTTCACGTTGCACCTGTAGCGGAGCTGCATGTTGCTATAGCAGCCACCAAGTTATTTCAGACTCATCTTATTATATTAGTAGACATTACTGCTACTGAGACTAACGTTGATGTTAATGTTGATGCTACTGAGGCTACCTTTGATGCTGCTGTTAATGTTGAGACAAGTACAGCTGATGATGCTACTGTTGCTACGCAGTAAAATCAGAATATAGATGTGCCTGATGATGCTCTACTCTAAGATTTGGATGGGAGGATTTGCAGTGGTGGAACTTTAATGGAATCGGCTTAGACGCACTCTTGGGCAGATCAAATGGAAGAAGAGGACGAAGATGAAAGAGCATGGACCATAGTCTCCTATCAAAAAAAACAAACTCCTCAAAAATCTCAGCAAAAAAATCAGGTTACTCTCACTAAGAGGGCAACCAAGAAATCTTCGAGATTAAATTTATGAAGATCTTTTTTTGGAACTGTCGAGGTATTGGTAACTTTAATACTCAGAAAATTTTTTTTCAGTATTGTTCTCAGCATCGTCCGGACTTAGTATGTATAGCAGAACCTATGGTTCATTTTAACGCTATTTCTTTTTTATTTTGGAATGCTTTAGGTTTGCATTTTATTGCTTCTAATAATAGTGCTCTTCCATCCATTTTAGTCTTGGGTAATTTTGCTGCTTTGATTCCTTTTTGGTTATGTGTTCATAATCAGCATGTTAGTATGGACTTATGTTTTTAATAATCAAATTCAGTGCATTAGTTTTATTTATGCTAGTGAGTAGAGAAATAAAAGGGTTAAGCTTTGGAATGATTTAGCTCTTTTTGCTCCTAAATGTTGGTTAGCTATTAAGGATTTTAATGTTGTTCTTGGTGCAAATGAAAAGATTGGTAGGCCTCCTGCTAGTGGTCCTTGTCGAGAATTTAGAGATTTCATTTACTCAAGCCAGTTATTGAGCATTCCATTGCGTGGTGCTACATTCACATGGTGTAATGGTCATTTGGGTTTTGATAGAGTTGAAAGTTGGCTTGATCATTCTTTGGGTTCTCTGGGGTTTTTCAATTTTAGGAAATCTGTCAATTGCATGGCTCTTCTGAAGCATCATTCTAATCATTGTCCTTTGTTGATGAATTGTAATCTTAGTATGGCTAGAATTTCGCATTTCAGGTTTCAAGCTATGTGGTTAGCTAATGGTACCCTTCGAGATTTGATTGCTATGAATTGGTCTCGGTTTTCTTCCCATGCAAGTCTTATCCATCAAGCTGAAATGCTTGCGTCAAGTATTGAGACATTGGAATAAAAATGTGTTTGGCAATTTAAGTTAGAATATTTCCTCAGCTCAAAATTCTCTTTTAGAGATTCAAAATTCCATTGTTTTACAAGGAATTACCAATGATCTTTATAAAAAAAATAATTAGAGGCCTATGCCAATTTATAAAATCATCTTATTTAACAAGAGATTTTTCTTAAGGAAAAGAATAGAATTTGGTGGCTTAAGGCGGGTGATAGAAATACTTCTTTTTTTCATAATTTAATTGCTAGACAATAATCTTTACAGGGTATTCATGCACTTCAAATTGATGGAATAATTTCAGAGGACTTGTTTGTTCTTGAGAATCATGTGGTGGGTTTTTATAGTCATCTTTTTGGACCTAATCTAGGTATGTCCTCAAACTTGACTTTTATCAAAGAGATTATTCCTTTTTTGGTTTCAAATGATGTTAATACTTCTCTCACTCATTGTCCTTCTTCTGAGAAAATTAAAAATTATGTTTTCATGATGGACCCTCATAATGCTCCGGATCTAAATGGTTTCATTGGTTTGTTTTCAGATCTTTTTGTAATATTGTTGGAGTTGATGTGTGCAAGGTTGTTACTAGCTTGTTTGTCTCAAGGATGCAAGGTTGTTACTAGCTTCTTTGTCTCAAGGAAAATTATTTCTAGCTTTAATTCCAATTTAATGATCCTTGTACCTAAAATGAAAGAGGCCCTCAAAGTTTAGCAATTTCGCTCCATTATTCTTAGTAATTTTTGTTTTAAAATTATTACTAAGATTATTGCTAACTATTTATTTATTATTGCTACCAACATTATCTCTAATAATCAATTTGGTTTATTAAAAACCGTAACATTTCTCATTGTATTGCTATTGCTTCTAAGGGTATGAATTTTCTTAATAAACGTTGCTTTAATAGGAATATGGCTCTAAAAATAGACATTTAGAAAGCCTTTGAGATGTTCTTGAGGCATTTGGGTTCTCTTTTCAATTTAGAGACGGGGTGTTTGAGATCTTTTATTCAGCTAGAATCTCTATTATGTTTAATGGAGCTCCTAAAGGATACTTTGCTTGCTTTAGAGGAGTTCATCAGGGGGACCCACTATCTCCTTTGCTTTTTTGTTTAGCTAAGGATTTTCTTAGTGGATGGTTATTGAAGGTGGCCAATGATAATCTTTTTGATACCGTACATTACTCTAGAGGGGCTTGTTTCCCTTCTCACTTACTTTATACAGATGATGTTCTCATTTTTGGCAAGGCATCTCTTAAAAATATTAATTTTTTGGATCATATTTTTAAAGTTTATGGTAGTCTTTCTTGGTTAAAAGTGAATTGGAGTAAATCTAATATTTTTTTTGGCAAGGCACCTTTCGCAGTGCTCAAATGCTTAAGGAGATTATTAGGGTCAATAGAGGCTCTTTTACTTTTTCTTATATGAGAGTCCCTCTTTTCTCTAGCGCAGTTAAAAGAAAATAGTTGTAGCCTATTGTTGATAGGATCATTCAAAATTTTGCTAAATGGAAGGGTACCTCTCTTTCCATGGTTGGGAGGTTAATGCTTATTAATTCAATTGTTATGAGTTTCTTTTTATATTCTTTCTCAGTTTATAAATGGCCCAAGAGTTTATTTCTTTTATATGAGAAAGTGTATTAGAAATTTTCTTTGGATTGTCTCTATTAACAATAGAAAATTAGTGGTGGTTCATTGGTCTGCTTGTTGTCTTACTAAAAAGCATGGTGGTTTGGTTATTAAAGGTTTAGAGTAGCTGAATTTGGCTCTTCTTGGAAAATTTTCTTGGCATTTAATCATTAAGCAGTCGTTTCCTTTGTCTCTTTTGAAAAGCAGATTTTTTTCAACTTCAATGTCTATTAAGCCTACGCCAATTTTCTCTTCTATCTGGCATTCCATTAAGGCCTCTTTCTTACAGATGTGTGCTTTTATTAAGTGGTTGATTGGTTCTTCTACTTCTTTGCATTTTTTGACTTAATTGGATTTTTGGACTTAATTATTGTTGAATTTTATAGATGGAGTTTGGCACCTTCCACATGATCTTCCTTTGGATACTCAAAATGATATCATGCATATTCAGTCTCTAAAGGATGAATTTGATATTTGTCTTTGGCTTCCTTCAATGGATGGTAAGTACTCTGTTAAGAATATGGTTTCTCGTTATTTTCATCCTATGGTTGCTTGGTATCATTTTTTTTAGAAGAAGTTTTTGCCTCCTTCTCACTCGATTCTAGTTTGGTGTGCTTTTCTAGGTTATCTCCCAATAGAGAAAAATTTAATCAATAAGGGTTTTTATATGGCTTTTAGATGTTGTTTTTGCAATGCTGCTTCAGAATCTCTTGATCATTTATTCATTCATTGCCCATTTGCTAAGGCTATTTGGAGAGCAGTTGGGGATATTTTTCAAAAGTCTTTTTCTTCTTTGAGGACTCTTGTTTCTCTTGTTACGGATGCAATTTCATGCAGTTTCAGCTCTTAACTTTATGGTTTTTGGAATTCAACAATAATTAACTCCATTTGGTTAATTTGGCATTGTCGAAATTCTATTATTTTTGACAATGCAAAGCCTGATATCTTTTTAGCTTCTCAGTCTCTATGGAAGATGATAAAGGAGAGTGCTTTTTTGAATTATAGTTCAATGAAAAATTCCTTAAGTGAATTACATACTCTTTCCCTTCTTCATATAGCAACTACTCCCTCTAAAGCTCCTAGGATTATAAGTGTCAAATGGCATCCTCCCATATCGGGCTGGGTCAAAGCTAACATTGATGGATCCACTCTTAGTGCTCCAGATTGTTTAGGGGCTGGAGGCATTTTTAGAAATTCTAGAGGATTTGTCAAAAGGGCTTTTACTTTTAACACTAGGATTGGTTATGCTTTCTTAGCTGAGCTGAAGGCTGCTATGTTTGTAGTTTGAAAAGTTATAGAGTTTGAGTGGCGTTATTTGTGGCTTGAGTGTGATTCTTCTTGGGTAGTTCATATGTTTACTTCTCGTTCAGTAAAGGTTCCTTGGGAGGTGTGACAGCAATGGGATTCTTGCTTAGATGATTTGAAGAATTTAACTTTTGTGGTTTCACACATTTTTTGTGAAGGTAATGGGGTTGCAGATAAATTGGCTAAATTTGGAGCTCAACGTTCAATCTTACACTGGTGGTCTTCTATTCTAGATTTTTGTTCTAGTCTTCTGTATGACGATTTTAGCTCAGTTGAGCATTTTCAATTTTGTTTGTTTCTTGTCTCACTAACTTCTTGGATGTATTTTTTTTATTTAATAATATTTTTGAGTCCTCTAAGATGATGAGGGTGCTAAAATTGTGTCAATCTAATTGAGATAATTTGGTACACCTACTTATTGGTGGCCTCAACCTTTTAATTAAAAAAAATAAATTAAAATTTTAAAACTAAATTGTAATAAAATACAAAATTTGGTAACAATCTTTATAATTTACCCAACAGTTTCATGGTGATTGTTTGCCTTGTTTACTTCATTTAGCTAGACAAAGAAAGGAATCTCATATAAGCATCTTCTTCATTTTCTGCATTGTTTGTCATTATCAATTTCCAGCCATTGATTAATTTCTCAATAATATAAACCCGAATTCATCTGTCCATGGCAAAACCTTTTTTTTTTTTTTTTTACTTTTGAAATAACCCTTTTTTATTTTAGGAAAAAGAAATGATAACATGAATAATAAATTAATTTCTCAATATGGGTTGATTAGTTTGGTGCATACCCACGTCCATACTAACTAAAATGGTACATTGATTAATTTCTGAATATATATTTGAACTAATTAGTAATGAAGAAAGCTCATGTCGTTTTGACCTAATAACCAAATTTTTATGGGCATGTAGTGGGAATAAAAATATCAATAATGAATAAAAATAATTCTATTATTGATTTGATGACATGAACACCATGCACAAACGAGAAAATAAGATAATTATTAATTTGCACAATGATAAATTGATTATTAATTAAATCATGAACAATAAGATAATTAATTAATCTGCATCATGTTCAGTTCCTTCCAAGAAACAAATGCATAAAAATTCAATTAAAGATGTTGCATAAAAAATACAATATGTGCATTAAAAACGTTATACATATTGTCCTTCATCAATATTTAATTTTATTATTCAAGATATCAGATTTCTGTGTTTTTTGTCCAAAAAAAAATGCCACTGGGTTGCAATGGTCTTCTTTTGGGAGCTGACTTATCAAATGATTAAATTTATTAGTCATTGGACATGGATATGGTCTTATTTTGAGAGCTCATCATCATTTGACATTTTAATATTATTTTTAGGAAGTCTTTTGCTTCAATTTTCGCATCAAAATTCAAATATACTTTTATTTTTTTGCTTTTAAGTTTTTTAGTTTTTGTAATTTCAAATAATTTTATAAGAAGAGATTTATATATATATATATATATATATATATATATAATTCAGCTACGGCTATAAAAATAACAAAAACGAACAAATAAGTTATATGTTGGCCTTAATTTCCAAAAAAAAAAAATTATATGCTGGCATCAAATTATCGATATATAATCATTATATTAATACTAATAATATATATCATTCTTTTAAGGATTAATTTAGTTTATAGGTATAAACAAATAAAGAATTTCGTAGTGGTGTAATTATTATTTGTACCATATGGTATTTTACCTTTTTTTTAACAACCATTTAGATATTATAATCAAACACTATATATATATATATATAGGAGATAAGTCTTGTTATTGGGATCACTAAGACTTGAACTGATGACTCTAGGGTGATGAGTGCCTTCATTTGACTAATTGAGCCAAGCTTCATTGATATTTTAATTCATTATATTACTTAAATAAATATTAAAAAAATATATATATTAGAAGCCTATGACATCCGACATATATTTATAGGCACCTATAAATATATGGCTTTCTCATTATCTGTATGGAGTTAGTTATGGCTGTTTAGTGCCAGCTTAGTTGTTGTGGTTGGCATTTTCTTTTCTGTGGTAATTATTCCGTGTTTTTTATATTTTGATTTATTATATTATTTTATTTTTTATGTTTAAAAAAATATTTATTTATTTTTGATATTTATAACAGTTAATATTCATTAATCTTTTTTTAAGGATAAAATAATGCACGATTTTATAAATGTTAATAATGAATAAATATTTTTTTAAATATCAAAAATGAAATAGTGTAATAAGCTAAAATACAGGGACACATAGTAATTATTCCTCCTTATAACAAATATATATATATATATATATATATATATATATCCTCACATTTTTGTTTTTCACATGTTTAAAACTATTACTTAAATAAATATTAAATATATAAAATATATTATTTATGTTTCTTCAGGCTTTCGTTTTTCATATTATTAGAAATGTTACTTAAATAGATATTAAAAATGACTGGGAACACCCACAAAATTATAAACCATCAAAGAAAAACCACTAATAGGAGAAAAGAGAAAAGGAAGAATAAAATGAAGAAGAAGAAGAAGAGGTTTTTGTCTTTTGCTACGCCTTATCTGTTTTTAAATTTCTGCAATACTTAAATAAATAGCAAGTTGGCAATTTTAATCTATTTATTCTTTATTTGTCACTGAAAAAAAAAAAAGATATATACTAACTTAAATTCTAATCACATATATATATATATTTTTTTTCAAAATTCTAACCACATATATATACGTTTTTTCTTTATGTCTTTCATTTTTCCCATTTCTAAAAAAAGAAAAAAAAAAGTCAAAAATAATATTATCATTTACAATGGATGAATGAGATAAAGATAAATAATTGTGATTCAGTCTAAAAAAATCAATATCCAATGTCTATTTACTCATTCATTTGTGGAAAATTTTATCATTAAATAGTTGATTTTTATTGAGGCTGCTTTATTATCATGTGTTGCTCATTAAAGTTCTAACAAGTGTTCGATGCAAAGCATCAATTTACGGAAAAATTAATTGATTGATTATTGAATGTAACCCGTAATTAGATATACTATAGGCAGTTCAGGTGCGTAAAAATCTTATATAATACATGTCAATGTTGTCAAAAATATTCTTAGACCTTGACTCATGTTAATTAAGAAAAACCAGTACAGAGGATTCAAGATAAAAGTTTTTTTTTTTTTTTTTTTGCAAATTTTAGATTTTAGGGTCTAAATGCTTTTTTATTTTTTTTCCAAATTACCATATTTAAAAATTATTAAATTTTAATTAATTTGATTTAATTCGTATAAAATTATAAAAACTGTAAAAAATTTTTAATAATTAATTTAACACAATTAAATATATTAAAATTCAAATTTAAACCTAATTTAAGTAAAAATAACTCTTTACACAACTGCTATAAATCAATTGCTAGTTTCTAAATGCTATATACTCTTACCATGAAACGAAGAAACTTTTGCCTTGGCAACATTAACAAACAATGTAAGCCAGCTTTTTATGAACAAAACTACGAGGAATTCAATCCCTATTTGACTTTTTTTTTAATTAATGAAGAGAATTTATTCAAAAATTAAAAATTATAATTATAATTATAATAAAATAAATTTTATTGTTTAGCTACTCAATTCTACATCATTTTTATTATTAGCAACCTTATCAAAACAGTGCATACTTTGCATTACTTTGGTGCACGCCCATATGAACAGAACATAAATAATTAATTTCTCAGCATATGAACTAATGAACATATTTCAAAGAAAAAAATAATAAAGGAATAAAAGATACTGCGTGAAGATAACATGTAAATTAGTTAAACATGTTATAAACGTTCAGTGAAAAAAAAAAAAAAAAAATAAAACATATGATTTGCCACTTCAAGGTGGATTCTTCTCAATAAATAAAAAAAATGTATTTAAGTATATTTTAATATAGTAATAAATGAGATTGTTTTGAAAGTGATTCAATTTAAATCTCATCAGTTCTCCTTTTTAATATTAAAATTAATTAATACTACATAATTGAAATATAAATATCAACACTCAATTATTTAAATGCCTGTGTCAAATATTTGATATATGTGTACGTACAAAAAAATAATAGTATCATCTCATTAATTAGTCTAACTGGTTTTCTTTTTATTTTTATTTAAAAGATAAAAATATTTTCAAATGAATCATTTCATACAATTTAAAAAATATTTATTAATATGGATTAATAAATATAAATATTAATTCTTAAAATATTTTTAAAAATAATTGAATTTTAATTAATAAGAAAAATAATTCTCTAAACAATTACTCTGAATTCTCATCAATTTTTTTTTTTTTCATTTTATGAAATTTACTGAAATATCCACCACTCGTTCTCCAAAATAAAATTGAAAATTATTTATAAGAACAAAAGAAATCTCTAACTTGACCATAAAATAAAATATCTTTCCCTATATAATATCTCTTACAAATCTCTTTCCCTTCCAAACAAGTTAAAAATTTGTCCATTGACAATGACGGAGGATACTAAAATAATTTTGCTAAAAAAATTAAATTATAAGTTAAATGAGTTGCCCAATATGTCAAGGTTAGTGATAATTAAATCCACCTAAATTTACAATATTATATGAGTTGATTATAAAATTACAATTTATATTTTTATATTTTATTTTATAAACAATTCGATTAATATACTTTATCACTAATTCAATTGAATTCATTTGGGTTTAAATTTTCCTAACAAAAGAATTAAACAGAAACCTCAGTGTTTTTTCTTGTTTGTAAATATTCAATTTAAAATAGCTTTTATAAAATCGTCAACTAAACATATGCCTTTTTTTTTTTTTTTTCTAAAAACTACTAAGAAAGTTTTCAATTTAAAAAACTAGTGTTTTATTTGCTCTTTCTATCTAATAAGTGAGAATTTATTTTGGATATCTTCTCTTATTCATGAGATTATAATGAAAATTTAATTTTTTTAAATTTTCACGTCGAAGGTAGATTTAAAATTTTTTGTGTTAAAATCTATTTTATTTTCTTCGTAAAATTTATTTAAATTATGTGTCGTATTATTGGTTTTAGAAATTTTCTTCTCATAATGAATGGAATGTCATGTTTAGTTAAATATAACAATAATTAAGAACATGGATTAGTTCAAAAAAAATTAAAATAATAATTAAAAAAAAAGTAAGATTCTGATTCGTTTAGATGCCATATACAGAAGATGATCTCCACTAGTCCTTTGGGCAGAGAAACATTTCCTTACGCTCGAAAGCCACAGAATATATCCAAGTCACGTGAATTAATGCCTTCCACTTCCCAGTCAAATACTAACATAAAACAAATATTGATCTTTCTCACGCGCTCAATCTCTGGCGCAAACCCACGCTTCACCTCACTGTAGAATCCAAATTAGCATTTCATATAAATTTTATTTTATTTAAATTATGCATTGGCAAATTTATTATTATTATTAATAATTACTATCAATTTGTGTAATACGTGTGCAACAAATTAATATATATTTTTAATTATTTAAACATAAATAAAGTAAAAAAAAATTAAAGTCCACATTTTTTAAAATTTTTAAAAATATAAACAAACTTAAATAACTAAATAATTCTAATAAAAGAAAACTATAATTTGATTAACTTCCTCTTTCTAGATGAGAATCCATCTTATTTAAATTTTAGTTTTATATTCCAAGTAATTTTTATAAAGTAAAATTATAAAATAATCAAATAATTTTTAGAAAATAGAAATTTATTTTAATTTAACTTTATACTTCTTTTATAAGAATTATATAGAAATGGAACACCATAAAAATTTAGTAAATATTTTTTAATTTTAATATATATGTGTCATATGCATTATTGCATGTAAAAATTAATATTCATAAAATTAATGTAACAATTTTTTCATAAAAAATTAAATAATTTATCGTTCATTTCGATGAAAAGAAGTCAATAATTTTAACCAGAAAATTTTCTATACTTTGAAACATATTATAAATTATAATATAATATGTATATAAGTGACCAAATGTTTGTTTTGGGATACATAAAAGTAGAGTTTTAAACCCAAATGATTTTTTTTTTAATTTTTTTTCCTTAAAAGCCATAATTCATATGCTAAAATAGAATTTTTTTTAAAAAAAAAATAATTGGCATGATGCAAATTTGTGAGAACTTCTAGATCTAGATTAATCTTACTATATTTTTTTAAAAAAAATAGAAAAAATAAAAATAACACAAACTTTGTACTAAAAAAGTTTTTTTTTTTTTGGAGAAATTACTAGAAAAATTTCAGAAAATTGATTCTCAAATAGATATGCTACATTTAATCTTCGATTCTTCTAAATGAATAGAACTAGTCATGTCTTTGACTACACCTCCCCAATATATATATATATATATATATATTGCCTATATATTACCAAACCAAACAAGTTAATTAAGCACTAAATGTAGTACATTCTTTTTCACAAATTTTTGTTAATTAAGCCTATTCCAAATCAAGAAAATTACAACCAAAAATCAAAATTCCAGTATCCCATTTTTTTCTCTATACCATTAGTCCCTAAGCAGTCCCAAAAAATTGTTGGAACAGTACCATAAAATCCTCACCAAACTTGAAATTATATATAAATACCCTATCTCATTACATTAATATAAATTCAACCCTATTCATTACATTAATACCCACTTCTTCAAAACTCTATTCAACCATCACAGGCACACCAACAAAGAAAAAAAAATTAAAATTAGTGCCCACTATTTTAATTTTGTTAACAAAATTAAAATGGCAAGAAGCAATGTCACCAATACAGTTTTTGTTGCAGTGGTTGTGATGTTGGCATGTTTTGAGGTTGGAGAAGCTTGGCTTTGGCCATGGCAATGGTCCACCTATTCCGTCACTGAGAGCGTTTGTTATAATAATTGCGTTGCGAGGTGTGCACTTACTCCCGACGCTCTCAGATGCAGGGATACCTGTGTTGCTGCTTGTTTGGATTACACAGGACTCAGCAAAGCTCCATCACAGGCACCGAAGCCTTAATTTTATAAGTATAATTAAAGACCTCTCATTAATCTTTTAAAAAACAAAAATGGAATTCAAGGTTACTTTTTGTGTTTTAAAAATGTAATATTTATTTTATTTTATACCGAAAGAGGGGAAATTATTTAAATATTTTAGATTCTTTTATTATCGTTTTCATAATTACTAAGAACTAATAAATTAAATTAAGTGTTCTTTTCTTTTCTTTTTTCCTTAATTCAATCACTTGTATGTTGTTAGTTAAATTTCAATGAAATTTCAGATTTTGGCTACCATATATGTGATTGTATTTAATTTAATTGTAATATTTTGTTGAAATTAATGTTCCATGTTTATTTGGAACAATATCGTGGAAATCAATTTAATAAATTTTCTAATTAAATATAAAATGTGGACAGAGATATCATATCCTTTAATTTAAGATTTTTTTTAATTAAGTTTTTCAAAATTCACAGAAAATTCTACTTTTTGGCTTGCATTGAATCAAAAACAAAACCTCTCTCAAAAAAAAAAAAAAAAACCTCCGGTCTATCAAAAGAAAAATATTAATATCAATGAAAACCTGCGAAATATTATTATATTGAACATTAAAAAAAATCCCTGTATACAGATGAACTCTTATGATTAAAAAAATACTACAATGACAATTAAGACATCATCCAAAACAAATTAGCTTTAAGCTTATCTATCTAATATCTTTGTGGCATATGCTTATATGCTTGCCCTATGTCATCTATGCAAATAGATATTTGTGAAAGCTTTATATATGATATTTAAAGGCTCTAATTGATTCAAGCCGTTTATGAGCTAATCGAAGTTTGATTTCATAAATATCTATTTGAATTTATATATTAAAATGTGTTTAATAAATGAGTTGAGTTTAAATTGTACAAAATTTTACTTATTAAATTTGTGAACAAATTCAAATAAAAATTTGTAAATCAATTTGTGGTTTTGATGTATTAATAAATTGATATCGGATATATAATATATAATTCAGAGTCTGAAAATGATGAGCTGTATATTTCATTAGTAATAATATTGATTACAAGAGTTATATATACAATATACATAAAGAGCGTAACTAACTCTATAACAAATATAACAAAGATAACAATAAACAAGATGAGAGTTTATCATTATCTTGACACACCCCACAAGCTGAAGGCGGGAAGGAGCAGGGCCGAAACTTGTCTTTAAAATGGTGAAAGAGTTGTTTTGCTAGTGGTTTAGTGAGTATGTTTGCTACTTGATCGGATGAAGAGCAGGTGAAAATCATGACAAGTTTTTGAGAAACCTGATGTCGTACAAAGTGGAAGTCGACTTCCACATGACGAGTCCATGCATGGAATACAAGATTGGAATAAAGAAATACAGCACCAACATTGTCACACCAGATGTGTGATGGTATAGAAAACCGAACACCTAATTCTATAAGGAGAGTAGTGAGCCACTTTAATTTGGTACATACATCAGCCACAACCTTGGATTCAAACTCTATGGAGGATTGAGCGACAGTTTTCTATTTCTTTGAGTTCCATGCTGTTAAGTTTCGTCCAAAATAAGTTAAGTACCCACCTGTTGAATGCCTATCACCGGGGCAGCCTGCCCAATCAAAATCACTATATTTAATAAGTTGAGTGGGATTATGATGAGCAAAGAATATACCATGGGATGAAGTACCATTTAAATAATGAAGAACTCATTTTAGAAACTTAAAATAAACATCAGTAGGCTTGTGCATAAATTAGCACAACTTGTTGACAACATAAGACAAGTCAGGTCATGTTAATGAAGCATATTGAAGCATGCCACAAAATTGGCGATATTGAATGGCTTTTTGAGGGGAAAGAGCAATTCCATCATAAAGTGAAATTTTCTTACCTGTGGCAATCAGTGTTGCAAAGGACTTAGACTAAAGTATATTTGACTTTTGAAGAAGATCTCGAATGTATGACTTTTAAGAAAGTACTAGACCATGAGAATGATAATGAACTTCCAAACTAAGAAAAAAATGTAACTTTCCTAAATCACGCAATTTGAATTCTTAAGACAACTTGTTAATAAGAGACCCAATTAAGTGATTATCATTCCCTATCATAATCACATTGTCAACATAGAAAAGTATAAAACATTGCATGGAGGCACTATTGTAAAGCAAAAGAGAAGAGTCAACTTTAGAACCCACAAACCTAAGTGTTGAAAGAAAATTGTAAAGTCGATGAAACCATGCCCGTGGAGCTTGGTAAGACCATACAGTGATTTTTTTAACTTGACACATATAGTCTGGATTATGGGGATGAACAAACCCCCATAGTTAAGTCATGTAGACATTTTCCTCTAAATTACCATGCAAGAAAGCGTTACTAACATCAAGTTGGCATAAAAACCAACCTTTACTAACAACAATGGTGAGAGCAACCCGAATTGTCATAGGTTTGACAATAAGAATGAACGTATCTATGTAATCCAAACTATTTTCCTAAGTATAGCCTTTGGCAACAAGGCGTGCCTTGAAGCGTTCAATGGTTCCATCTACATGCCTTTTTATTTTGTAGACCCAACGATTCCCAACTATGTTAACATAAGGAGGTTTAGAAACCAAGTCCTAAGTGTTAGTAGGGTATAGGGCGCTAAGTTATTGTTTCATGGCTTCAATCTATTCAGGTGATTGAGAGGTTTGTTTAAATAATATAGGTTCGGTGGGAGAAGAAGTGTGGGATTAGGTGAGATACGCTGTAGGTTTCTAAATATAGGATAAGGGTCACATTATGTTGGGGTTATTGAGAAGGTTGGGCATTGGATATATTTAGGGAAGAGTTTCTTTCAGAGTGAGAAGTATTTGATTTTGTTGGAGAGATAATAGTAAATGATAATTCGTTTGGAATGGAAAGATATGATTATTAATAAGAATTGTGAAAATCGGCAATTAAATTTTTTTCATCTGGATTAGAATGGAGAGTGGAGTTTGGGATAAAGATGGTTGGTTATAATTAGGTGGAGTAGAGGAAGAGGAGTGAGAGATAGGATATTGTGGTGGGTTAGAGTCCGGAGTAATGTTTGGTAAAGGTGGTATTGTAGTAGGAGTAAGGGTAGGTAATGGATAAGTAGCGTGAAGCCATGGATCAGATAGACAAGAATTAGTGGGGCGAGAATTCAAATTTTCATGTACCTGATGAAAGGGAAAAGTGGTCTCATTAAACTAAACATGTCAAGCAATATAGATTTTTTTCTATATCTTTTTCAAGGCACTGATATCCAAGATGATGTGGAGAATAGCCAAGAAAAATGCAATGTTTGGTCCTGTAAGAGAATTTATTTTTATTGTATAGTTGAAGTAGAGTATATATTGCACATCCAAATACCTTCAAAAATAAAAAAAATCAGGGACATTATTATAGAGCAATTGATAAGGAATTTTATTATGGAGAGATGAGCTTGGCATTCTATTAATCGAAAAATAGCAGTCTCAAAGGTGAAATGCCAATATTTGAATAGAGCTCTACAATGTCCTAGAAGATCCAAACCAATGTCTACAACATGTCTAATTTTCCTCTCAGCAATCCCATTTTGTTTATATGTATAAAGATAAGAGATTCTGTGAATAATACCTTGATCTTTAAAGAATGAACTTAAAGCACGATATTTACCAACCCAATCTAAATTGAAAGATTTAACTTTGCAATTAAATTATTTTTCAACCATAGCATGAAAGTGGCAAAAAATACCATTAACATCACTTTTACATTTTATTGGGTAGAGCCAGGTGAATAAAGAAAAATCATCAATAAAACAAACAAAGTATCGATCTTCATTTGATGAACAAATAAGTGCAGGACCTCATACATCAATATGAACTAATTCAAAGGAGCAAAACTTGTATTGTTTATAGAAGATAGTGACAATCTATGTAGCTAACCCAAATAGCAAGCTTCACATTTATTTGCTGATAATTTATTAGAAGCACAAAGTAAATGAAATTGTGAGACCAAAGCTCTAACTGTCTTGTAGTTGGGATGTCCAGGTCTAGTATGTCATTGCTCTAATGTGGATAAAAAAGCAGTTGCTTGAAGTCTTGTTGATTTTGGTAGAGCACTTTAAAAGCGATATAGACCAAGCTCAGTGTTATCGTGAAGGAGAGGTTTCTGCATTACCTGATATTTAATAAGGCAGTGATCAGTATAAAACTAAAAAAAGCATCTATTATCACGACATAATTTTTGTATAAAGACTAATGGCTTTCTTATTATAGGAACATGTAAACTATCTTTCAGTGCAAGTATTTTTTATAGTGAGGCAAGAATACCAAAACCTACATTTACAATCATAAGGCCAGTGCCATTACCAACCATAAGTTTATCCTTACCCTTGTACTCCTCTAATATGCTGAGTAAAAATAGATCCAGTGTCACATGGTGTTCTGCACTGGTATCTGGATACTAAGGCAATGAGGTAGCTAAGGGAGCCAAAGATTGACCATTAGTATTGTCATTCAGAACCGAAAGATTAGCCTAAGAAGAGAATGGTAATGACTACTGCTTGAATTAAGAGAAACTACCATAATTTAATTCATATCGTTGATGACATATGAGTGCAGTGTGATTATTGTATCCACATATCTGACAATTATTCGAGGAAGAAGAGTGCAAATTGGTGAGATAGGGATAAGGACCATTATGTCAGCCATAATCATGAGAGCCTCGCGAGAACTGATAACCACCACCACCACGCATAATTAGTGTGCGATTATATTGTTGGGAATCAGACTAATAATGGCGAGAGTTTTCATGAGAAAATCGTTATGCCATATTAACTGTTGGAAGCTAAGATTGTTATGCTTGCAGTAAGAGTTCATGAGTTACCAATTGGCCATGTAGTTCATAAAAATTCAAAGGCTTTGGTCTTTCTTGAAAGGCAATAGTGATTCCATTAAAATAAGCATCGAGTTTTTGAAAAATAATGGAGTTAAACTTATAAGTTGATAGTAATTGTACAGCAAGTGCCAAAGAATCAGTTATAGCTTTGGATTTGTACAGCTATTCAGAAACATATCTATCATCTTTTGAAGTGCTATGCAATTCAATGTGTAGTTGTGTCTTCTGAGCAGGGCTGACTGTCCCAAAGGTAGACGCAAGAGCATGCCAGACTTCGTAAAAAGAGGATAAGCCAATAAGATGAGGATAAATTTTCTCTAAGATGGAGGATAAGAGCCATGAGAAGAGTAATTGGTCCTTGTTGAAATAGGAGATGTAATCTGGGTTTAGTTCAAGTTGATTGATTGAAGAGTTATGGATTTCTTTTGGTGGTGGAGGAGTTGTACCATTTAAAATTCCATGAAGATTATAAAAGTTTAGGAGAGGTGTGAATTGGAGTTTCCAATGGATATAATTTTTGGAGTTTAATTTGATGGAAAAGGATCGTTAGATATAAGAAGGTGTGTTTGAAGTGGAGATTGTTGGTGAAATAATAGACAGAATAGGATGTAATGACCTTGTATTTAAAATAATATAAAATTTTTTTAAGATATACAATGTTAATAAAATTTTAATTTTTATTTATATATTATTATTATTATTATTATTATTTGTGTATAGTATTCATTTATTTTATTTTAGATATTTTATTCACGTAAAATAGTCTATTTTGGAGATTTATTATTTAAAAATATTAAAGTTATTATCATTACTTATTATTTTAAATAGTATTATTATTATTATTATTTCATTGTTATTACTATTATTATTATTATTTGTTATTATTATGATTATTATAATTATAATAATAATAATAATTATTACGATAATAATAATTATTATTATTAATTTTTATTATTTTCATTATTAATGCATAATGTGCATGTGATGTGCATGAGTTGTGTTGTATATATATATATGTATGTATATACAAATGTTAAATTTAGTGTGTGTGTATATATATATATATATATAATGAACTATAAAAAACTAAAATTTTCGGGCAAAAGGGGTCACCACCTCATTCTTTTTCTTTTTTTTTTTTCTCTCCCCCTCCCTTGTTTCTTCCTTCCTTTCCCGAGACCTTTCCTGTGCAACCCAACCTCGCCAAACCGCCAACAACCACCGTCGACTCCCCTCTACTCCTCCTTCCCTTTCGCTGCTCAGGTCACGCTAAAAGCCACTAGAATCATGGAAGACAACAGCTACACCGTGGAGCTGCCATTAATGCCAATGGTGCTTCTGGTCGCCTCAGCTCGCCGTTTCAATCTCGTTTGAATTCTTGAGCTTCGATGAGTTTGATTCTGAGCTTCGTTTGAGCTCAATCTTTCTAGATTTTAAGTTCTAGCTAGTTTCTTGATTTTAGGATTTTGATTTTTTTTTTTTTTTGAGTTGGATGTTGTTTGATTTATGGATTCTTGCTTTAGAAATGTTGTTCATGGCAACTTAAACTTCTCAAAAATAATTTTTGTGTATTTTTTTGAATTATTTTGAATTATGGGTATTTTTTATTAAAAAAATATTGAATTTTTGATAATTATGTTAATTAATTATTTTTAATGGAAATTTGGTTAAATAGTGTTATTAATTTGAGTTAATAATTTTAGAATTTATAAAAAAATTTTGGTAATTTTATATAATTTGTGAGAAATTATTAATATTATGTGAATATTGGAATTATGAGTTAATTGTGTAGTTTTGTTGAAATTATAGTTAAATAATATGTTTTAAATGATTTCAAAATTTTATAGGGTATTAAAATAATTTTTGTAAATTATTTACTATTTTTAACTAATTAATACTAATTTTTGAAAATTATATTCAAATATATATTATTTACTATTTTAGTGATTAAATTTATTTTTAGTTACTTTTATTAAATAATTAAGCTATTTGAGTAATTAAAAATGAATTTTACCATTTTATGTGGAATTATCAAAAAATTTAATTTTTATTAATATTATATTATTATTTGAGATTTTTATTTAATTATTGTGAAAATAATTATATTTAGTGATTTAATGTTTAAGTATATTATAATTTGGTATTTTATGAATATTTATGGAATTTTATGATTTTTAATATATTTATTATTTTATATTTATTTTTGGTGAATTGTGAACCTCGGTTGGGAATTTGTGTAGTTTAGGGTTCCAACCCGAGATATTGAGCTTTGTGGAATTTAGTAGCGTGTTTTTCTTGCAGGATTGGCTCTACTATCAGTAGAGAGATGTCCATTTTACAGAGAAGGTTCTATCGATTTTTCGGTAGAATTCTTATAAAACGTGACGTCGGGTCGATTTTGAATTTCTTTGTTTGTCTGAGTTTTTAATTTCTAAATCGAGTTTCTCTTTAGAATTTTTAGAAGTATGAGTTAGAATATATTCTGATTTTATTATTATTATTATTTATTTTCTAACTGCACTAAGACCGAGACCTATTGGATCAAGCCCGTTGAGTCAATTTCGAGAAACCCAAACTTATGAGTTATTATTCTATATATATATTGCATATAGAATACATGCTTTTGAGAATCCATGTTTTTATTATGTTTTGATAGGAATTATTACATTAAATGAAGAAGTATATGTTTAGTATACTTTAAGTATCTTTTTGGTATATTTCGACATATATGTGATGATATATACTTAATGTATTTTCAATATGCATTCAAGTATAGTTTGGTATATTTATGGTTGATTTTGGTTTATATGTAGCATATATATACTTGAAATATATTTAGTATATTTTCGATATATTTTTTGTATATAAATGGTATATTTTTTTGTTATGAATGTCATTAATGTTTAATTATGCATTTATTTATTTTTCATAAATATACAATTTTTTTTTCGAAGGATATCAATAGAACGTACTACTTAGTGGGCTGCACTAGGACTGTGTATGTACTAGTTCGTTAGACTTTAAGGTCAATTGTGAGAATTATTTGAGGCGAATTGATTATTGTGAATATTAAGTATTCAGTGAGTGAATAGTATGGTTGCTGAAGCTCGATTGACCTAATGACTCGGGGCTAATCACACTGACAGTAAAACTGTTTAAGTTTGGTTGACTTAGTGTCTTAGGGTTAGTCTACTGTCCAAAATGGAATAAGAGAATTTATTTGGAATTAAGTAAGTCTGCAGGCCTATTGAGATATTTGTATGAAGTTACGATTATTTTTAGGATTCTATTTGATCCTTCATTTAAATAATATTTTCTACATTTGTTATATATATATAAAAACAGAGTTTTGCATCTATGTGAAACGCATGTATATATATATATATATATATATATACTAATGTCTGACTATATATGTTTTATATTGCATATATATATATTATAATAATTCATTCAGTGAGGTCTGACTTCCCTTAATAATTTTTTCAGGAGATTCCTCATCATCATATCTCAGTAGTAAACTTCTATGCCGGACTTCTTTAGCCCCGACTAGATTATATAAATTATTTATCTGAATTTTGTTGTATTATAGAAAACTGCAGTAGTAGTATTTTGTATCAGTAGAATGTCACTTTAGTAAGGGGTCTATCTCTGAATATTGCATGAACATATTTTTATTTTATGAAATGACATCTAAGTATTTATTTTTATATCTACTTAAATTTTTATTCTGGTGTATTTTTATTTATTTATTGCATACGTTTTTATTTTTAAGGCTTACTACAGTTTCTGGATCCAAAAGAATTTTCGTTTCCCAGCGCCGGTCATAACTTCCGATTTATGTCGTGACATAGGCATAAAGACAGATGAAGTATTAGACATTGAGGAGGAGGATGTTGTTGAAGAAGAAGATGTTGAGTTGGAAGGGGAGGTCGCCATTTTTAGTTTAGGCAATTTCTAATACCAAGTTCAGAGTCTAAAAATGATAGGCTGTATATTTCATTAATTAGTAATAATACTGATTACAAGAGTTATATATACAATATACATAAAAAGTGTAACTAACTCTGTAACAAATATAACAATAAATAAGATGAGAGTTTATCATTATCTTCACATATATAAATTTCATTCATAATAAGTATAAACATATCTAAAAATATATTATTACAATAAAATCATCATTTTTAATAAATATTTAGTAAATTATTTGTTTTAAACTTTTTAATGAATAATTTTCATTTATAATTTATATTTTTTCAATTTTTTAGTCTTATGAATAATTGAGAACAATAGTGGTGTAGTGATTAGACTCGAAAATAATGAATTTAATTTGAACCAGTTAAAATTCTACCTGACTTTCCTCATTTATGCCTCTATAAATATTAATTTTGTATATTTTTTTTTATCATATATAATATAATAAAATAAAATAAAATATATAAATTGATTTCTATAAAATAATAAAAATATTAGTGTTATATAAATTAAATTTATGAGATGTTTGAATATAACTAAATTATAAATTGATTTATTAGTGTTTCTTTTTTTTTTGAAAATTGATTTTTTTTAGCAAATTTGAAAATTGATTTTATTAGAGTTATATTACTGGGGATGAGAAAAAATAATTAATAAAATGCATCTCCACAGTCATCATAAATGCACGCTCTGCAAAAGAGAGTGTTTAAAACATCCAATCTTCCCCTCTGCCAGTTTCCACACATGACTTGAGACGCTCCAGCCTCCACTCGTCCCGTCTCCCTTTCTTTCTTTATATATATATAATGAATTATATAATAAAATAATTTAATAACGCTAAATTTTTAAAATATCTTTAGTAAGAAGTAATTGTTAGACATTTATCTTACTAACTATATTTTAATTTTTTTTTCATTTGATAATTTCGGCATGCTATATACTTTTAATTATTATGAAATTTGAAATAGTGAATCTTATGAGAAGGATAAACTTTTTGCGTATCTATTTCTTTATATATAAAATTTAAACATAAAAATTTATTCTTTTTAGCGTTTAAATTATCAACATTAGTTATACCTTAATATTTGTATGGTTTAAATTACTCACATTTAAAATTTACTTTATTTTAGCTAATCTGATTTGATCCAAATGGTATCACAAGAATAATACAAAATTTTCAATAGTTAATTTACAAATGCATGAATTAGAGTTTAAATTTAAAATTTAATTTAAGCAAAAATAACTCTTTATTAATTCCAACTATCGTAAGTGATCTTACTATTCTCAGTCCAAAATAATAAATAATAATACTACTAATATAAAAATAATAATAAAATGAGCAAATTTTCCTTGTTTACTTCATTTAGCTAGACAAAGAAATAAACAAAGAAATCTCATATCCAAGCATCTTCTTAGAATAAAGGTATCATCTAATTTCATTTAAGCACCCAATTCCTATAAATTTTTCTTGCATTGTTAGTCACTATCAATCTCTACCCATTTCTCACCACATGTTAAAGGCTACATCCCCACCAATTTAATCTTTGTATTTTTCCATCAATGTACACTTACTTGTACTCTAGTATTCAACAATCATGCCATTGTTCAGAAAAAAAAGCAATCATGTCTTTGTTAATTGTCACTAAATAGAAAGGGCTTTTTTTTTTTTGGACTGAGAATGCTCAACAAGTAGAAAGGTTCATGTAATGAAATTTCCCTCTTCTTAATTTAATATTCTAACAGATTTTCACTTGCTCCTGCAGCCCCCAGTTTGATTTCACATTTCGATTAATCCCATAAAGTTTTCTTGTTGGAAGCATCATTCTTTTTTTTATTACTTGATAAACAGTAGTTCAGCCTTAGCTTTGATTGGTTATATACTGTATGTATATATACACATACTAGTTTGATACATTTTTGGGGTTGTGGTGGGTATTACTGTTAATTAAGGTAGTTGAGATTTTTTGAAAGTACTGCTGTCACTAATGGAGTTGAAGCTTCTTGATCTTAAATCTGTGTCTTTATCTGAGATACCTCTCATGGCAAGGACATGTTCGAGTTTGCAGCATGTTGGTGTTGTTAGATTCTCTCCAGAGTCTAGTTCTTGCAGAGGTAAAGACTTGAATCTTTTTCTGTTAGTCTTAGATTATGTTTTCTTGTATATTTTCTTTAATGTTCTTGTCAATCTAGCAAAGCATTAATCCATATCTTTCATTACATGGTGATGTTCTGTTTTGTTCGTGTTGGAAAGTTCAGGTCCAGTTTCTTTTTGTTAATTAGTTGTTAAATTTGTAGCTTGCAATTAAAGGGTAGCTAAAGAACTAGCATTTCATTTTGCAGAACTTCTCTAATTGAAAGTTTTGGTTTTAACGGTTTTGTTGTTTTTCTTGCCATTCTTATGTTTAGGGCTATTTGTAAAGATTTCTTGTTCAAGTACCTCAAATGGTGCTTATCTGTCAAAGAAGACAAATAATTCAGCCGGCAAAGAAAAACTTGTTGCAGAGAACTATTTATATCGGATTAATGGGACGAATGGTGCTAATTCAAGGCTGTTTTCTGGGAATCTGAAAATTCTTGATGCATTTGATGATGAGTATGGTGGTGTTGTTGTTGATTCATGTAGATTTCCAAATAATTCAGATGAATTTGCTTCTTCCCTTCGTCTTTCTCTTTCTCATTGGAAAATAACGGTGAGTCTTGTTTGTTCCCATTCTAGTTCCCCTTTGTTTCTGCAATTTTGTTGCTTTCTCATATGTTTGAAACAAAACCAATCTATGAAATCTTCTTGTTGGTAACTTGTTTGATAATGAACTCTTCCTCGAACTATCCTGGGGAAAAGTAATATTTCATATGGTCTTGTTCAAATTTAAGTTGAAGCATGTGCTTGAACTTTTTGATCCTGTCATGTTTCAAATTGGTTCTTTTCTGTTTCTCCAATTCAGAGATAATTGCTTGCTTCCTTAAACTACACTGCCCTGACCATACACCCAGGAGAATTATGGATAAGTTAATTAAGTGTTTCTGAAATAAGAATAGAAGGGTTTTGTGTTGGTTGTACCTGTTCAGATTCAGAATTTCATTCTTCAATGTGTCCGCTTTTTTAACAATGAAAAGGCTTCACTTACAATGTCTGCATAGTCTTAAAGATGCAGAAGGCAAATAGAATGGGGATGTGGGTTCCATATACATATTGTTTTTTTTTCTTTCTCTTGATTCATTTGCTTCTGAAAATTACTTAATGTAGAGTTCCTGCAATCTTCAAAGAACTTGTAATTTCACTAAATCGAAGTGTCATGTCATCTTGCTGCAGGGAAAGAAGGGAATTTGGCTTAAATTGCCGCTTGAACGATCAGAGCTTGTCCCCATTTCTGTGAAGGTAATACTTTTAGACTCCAAAGTTTAGCATATTTGATCATTTTCCTTTACAATGAACTATAAGTTAAGACATAGGATAGGCCTCATACTATCTGTCATTCTTCAGCCTGACAGTATACAATTCCTCAAGTGACTCCAGAAATAGATGATGCCTTGATGGTGATCTTGATAATATGTTCACTAGTTCACAATCCATATATGTCTAAGCTGAAGAGTTGATTGCAGGAAGGTTTCCAGTATCATCATGCAGAACCAGGATATGTGATGTTGACTTACTGGCTTCCTGAAGGACCCTGCATGCTTCCTGCTAATGCCACACATCAAGTTGGGGTTGGAGGATTTGTCATCAATGACAAAAATGAGGTATATTTGTTAAGGATAACAAAGCAACATTACAGATTTCCCTTTGAACTCACATAGGAAAACAAAGAGCATCTTCTTAAGCTCCACATTATATCTGTTTATAATTGGGGTCACTTGCAGGTTCTTGTAGTACAAGAAAAATTCTGTGCTCCATCCTCTCTTGGTCTCTGGAAAATCCCAACTGGTTTCATTCATGAGGTAACAAAACCATGAACATAGCAACTCTAAAAAGTACCTTGATAAAAAAAATTATCAATTCATTTTTTTTAAAACTGAATCAATTGTGTTCCATGCTGCATCAGTCAGAGGAGATTTACACAGGAGCAGTGAGAGAGGTGAAGGAGGAAACAGGAGTAAGAATCTCTTCATACATTTTTCCGTAAAACTTGCATTAATTACCAACTTACACAGGCATTGAAAAATTTAGACAGCGTAATCAAATCAAGTTTTTGATAGGGATGTTGATTAGCTTTCCATTGTTTTACATTGCAGATTGATACAGAATTCATAGAAGTTGTAGCATTCAGGTAATTACAACAATTCACAGAAATATTTGGAAATGAGATAATTATTGCCTTTAGTTGAAATGAATAATGTCAACATAACCTTAAAAGTGTGATTACAAGATTTGCATGATTATTTTTAGCTCACTAATGATTATCTTCTGCATTGTGTCTAATGCCCCTTATTGCTTGATTTTCAGGCATGTGCACAATTTGGCTTTTGAAAAGTCAGATTTGTTCTTTGTTTGCATGTTGAAACCCTTGTCAACTGACATCAGGGTTGACGATCTTGAAATTCAATCAGCCAAGGTGAATAATTCACTTTCACAGCTTTGTCAAGCAAGCTTTAAGCTGTTTATACTTGCATGGTGTTTTCTTGATTGCAAATTTGCTTGTGTTTTCAACCGCTTTCATGGCCAACAGATGAAACCTAATTTTTTACTTAAATGATAAATCCTGGAAATGGTTGCATTTAAGGTGCAGAATGAGTGAATTTCTGCAGCTTAAATTATTCTGTAGCACTTCTGGTCTTGTAATCTGCGGATCAACTGCATAAATTTCTTAACAAAAACGTGGAGAAGGTTGCTTGATACAAGCATCAAACTGGCTTGGACAACATGACAAGTTTTTATTAATTTTTGAGCGTATATATTTTCAATCTTGCAGTGGATGCCTTTAATTGAGTTTGTGAAGCAACCATTAATTGAAGGAGACAGCATGTTCAAGAAAATCATAGATATTTGCATTGCTCGTCTGGGGAAACGTTACTGCGGATTATATGCTCATAAGTTAGTCTCCAAATTTGATGGAAGGCTATCCTGCCTGTACTATAATGTTGTCGACAACGAAAATGTCAACTGTTCTGGCAATTGAAGCCCATCTAAGCATCACTTCATTCAAAATGCTCAACATGTCTTGCTTGCTGTTGTCTTGTGGAATGCATCTCTTATTTTCTTCCTTGGTGCGTTCAGGAATTGCAACAAAGAAACTGCTAGAACTGAGAATTGAAAGTACAAAGAGTAACACAAGTACTTCATTTCAGTGTTACTTTCGTCCAAACACGTTTAACTTCATAGTTATTATTAATAAAATTCTCTGCATATAAAAAAAAAGAAAGTAAATACTGTGTTTTCCGGGGTATTTCAAGCTGATATATGTAACATGTATTTCTGTTTTATCGCAAGCTGATAATTCTGTTTTTGTCTCTCGTTAATTGAATGTAAATATTCTTAATTCTATTGAACAATGTGACTGTTGTACAAGTTTGAACATATAATCACAAGTTCCTCTGTTACTGGCCTCGCGGTTAGGCGTTCGTAAAATGTGGAGGATTCAAGTTGGAGTTGTCACTCGTCTGTCAAATGTTAGGCTGCTTGCTACCAGCCAGGCATTACTTTTATTTTGTAATTAATACTAAAAGTTTCTTCGTCATATGCTTACCAATAAAAGTTTCTTCGTTATATACTTAACTTGTGTACGCTGGTGTGATATGTGAAACAATATCCCTCAAGCATGTGCATGTGTCAGTTACACAGTATTTAAATAATAAATATTTTCTATAGAATTAGAAGTCTATTCTTATTATATATTTCTATAGAATTAGAAGACTATTCTTATTATATATTTCGTTAGTATTTAAGTCATATTATATTTTTTATTTTTAAGTATCACTTAAGCACGTCATGATCATAGGTAAAAGATGGACTTATACAAGGCCATGTGGTATGCTCAAGCCAATCAGACATTGTCCCAATTATGTCACGGTCCATTTTTCTGATAATACAAATCCAAGATAATATTATACTGGATCTGTCCCCGGGGTCGTTGTTACTTTATTTGTCTTCCCTCAAGCGTAAATTGTTTTTGTTTAAGATGCTAAATATGATGTTTTTCCACCCATATTTTACTTAAAAATATCTAAAATTACAAAGTAAAAATTTCTTTCTAGCACTATTTTTACTATTAGAATAATATAAAATTATGCGTTACTACATAAAATTATTTGATTTTTTTTTTGTCTAAATTATTAATTGATAATTTTTTTTTCTGAAACTCTTGAGCTGATACCTTATAAGTGATCAATAAAGGATAAGATGAGAAGTTGGGAGGATCCCCACAAACCCTTCAATACCTAAGTCAGGATATATAGAAAGATAATCTAAAACGAGAAGGAAAATAACGAGAATATGAGAGAATAAAATGAATGAAAATAAGGGATATGAGATTCTATTTATAGGGATAGTGATGCTCAAACCTAAGAGAAATAGTTTTCCTCTTTGATAGAAGTCTTATGCTAACTAAGAGAATGTTTCTTCTTATTTGGAAGTCTCTTGATTGGGATTCTTTTTCTATTTAACTTCGATGTCCTTCCTAATCAAGTGACCTTGTATAGGAAAATAAAGACCTTATTTAAATAGGAATATATATGTGGGGTATCAAGAGTCCCCCCTAGAAGTATATTCGGATATTTATGTCCAATATTTCTAGATCTGTAAGGTGGACAAACGTTATTCTGTCTGGAGTGAAATTTGCATAAATCACAACGTTTGATATAAAAGGGCGAGCTAAGGTAGCTAGCCTCACTCGTAAGAGGATACAATGCTTGGTATCAAGTCTTGAGATCAGAACATATTAAAGGTGCTAGCTAGACTTAGACGTATAAAACCTGCAATAAAAAAAGGATATATAAGGGATTAACTTGCCAGTTATAGTGGTAACATGACAGAACCAGTCGTCACTAGAGTTTTGATGTTTGATGCATTAAAAGCGCGGCCCAAGTACCAAACCTCAGTACTATAAAAGCGACATGAGGGTGTCAACTTCAATTACTGGTCTTAGATGCTTGAAGCTTAAATGCTCGGTGCAAGGACACAAGGCTTACATGCTCAAAACCTCAGTCTATAGAAGTGACCTAAGGGTGTCAGCTTGTCATGACCCAAAATAGGGGCCAAACCGGCGCTAGGGAACGAGAATTTTTCAAATTCGGAACTCGTAGCAAGCCTTTAAAATAAAAATAAAAGCATGCAACATAATAAAATAAATAAAACATTATGCAACAAAATTAAATCTCATAAGTAAAATAATAATTCATCAACTCATTTAATAATATAAATCCATCTCATATAACATAAAATCCTTTAATACAAATTCTCGGTTCAAACTTTTGAAATTTAAATCTTATACATATATAATACATAAATCCCATAACTTGACTACAACTACTGCAGTGCCTAGAATATTGTAATATCCCGTGTTTTTAAAATATTTTTACACTGTACCGGGATATGCAGTGTTAATAATTTCTGTATATTATATGATATTTTTATGAGTTGATATGTATTTAAAACCTATTTTTATTACTGTGTATTATTTTTAGTGTTTTACGTAAAATTTTCCCGGGACTTGCATTTTCGGGGAAATTTTCACGTAAACAATGTAATATTAATTATTTTAAATATATTTTCGGACTTGCATGAACTCATGCGTATTTTTAAATTATTAAATAAAGCCTGTGTGTGTATATTTATTTAATTAGGGTTTATTATTACCCTAATATTCTATTAATTATTTATTTGTTTTATTGTTATTTAATTAATTTTATTTAGTATAAATTATTAAAATATTACATTTTATGTGTGTGGTGTATATTTGATGTGTTTAATTTAATATTATTTTATTATATAGTGTAAAGTATATATATATACATATATACATTAAAATTTGTCAAATTACAAAAGAATTGGAAAATTACCAAACTGCCCCCGACTATTCCTTCTTCCCCGATCACCTTCTCCTCGCCGTCCGGACGCCTGTCACGCCGTTTCTTCACCGTGGGTGTGCCGTCCGGTGTGCCACCGCCTTCCCCAACCATTTCCGCCGCCTGAGGTAGCCGTTTCCGGCGCCTGGAAGTCGATTTTGGCCGGAGAAGCCGAAAATCGATCCACCGTCGTTCACTTCGATTCCGACCACCATTTTTGACACTGCCAGTCTCTTTCTTCTCCTTGAGCTCCGGTGAGTGTGATTCTAGCTTTGGTTTGAGCTAAAATGGTCTAGAATTGCTTAGGTTTCGAATTTTCAATTTCGGCCTATTAGGGTTTTCGATTTTTTTTGAGCTTCGAATTGGATGATTCATGAAAACTACCTTCACAAATGTTGTTCCTAGTAGCTCAATATACATGTATGAATTTTTGTAGAATTTTTGGAGATTTTTTGGATTTTTGGGTATTTTTGAATATTTTAATATTATTTTCTAATTTTCGGAAATTAATTATTTAAATTATGAAATTGGATTTTATGGTTAAATTAGGTGTTGAAATGAATTATAGGAATTTATTTGGAATTTTTATGAATTTCCAAGTATTTATTTTGAATTATTGAAGTTTATGTGATTTTGAGAAATTAGGTTAAATGTGTTTTTATTTGAATTTAATTGGTTAATTGAGTTTAATTATTGATATTATTGATAAATATGTTGAGAAAATTAATTTTGGATAATTGTATAATTTTTGGTGAATTTTTGAAGTAATTTAAATATATTTATATATATAGGGGTATTTTGGTAATTTTACCCTAAATTGTCTAAAAATGTAATTTAATTGGTTTTAATATTTATTTAAGGTATAAAAATGATTTCTACAAAATATTTGGTATTTTTAACTAATTAAAACTATTTTTCGTGAATTATTTTCAATTATATATATAATATACGGTTTTACTAATAAAATGAGTTTTAATCGGTTTTTACAGTGTTTCAAGGTTAATTATGTAATTTCTACGTATATAATGTAGTTCTGTGATTTAAGGATATTTTTGGTATATCTGAAATTATTCTGTATTTGTGGACCCCGGTCGGTGGATTGTAGTCTGGAGTCCGACCGAGGGGTTATGGATTTGTGTTGAGCTTGTATTTTGAAGTGTATTTCTTTGCAGGGTCGGCTCTACTCTTTTGAGTAGAGAGATGTCCGTTTTACAGGGGAGGTTCTACCGGATTTTCGGTAGAATTCTCGTAAAATGTGATATCCAGTCGAACCCTAATTCTGTTTCCGTATTTAAATACTCTAGATTGAATTCTAGGATTTCTATTAGGTTTATTCTGATGTCTATTATTTATTGCTTGTTTAGTTGCGCCGAGACCGAGGGCTAGTGGACCAGGCCCGTCGGACCTGTCTCATGGAGCGCATTAGGTGAGTTACTATACTATATATATATGCTTAGGATGCATGATTTAGAAATGCATGTTTTATGTTGATTAAATATGCATAAATAATTTGATTATTTCTTAAGTTTATATTAAGTATATTTTTGGTTTATTTTTGGTATATAATAAATTATATACATGTTTTGTTAATAAAATATATTTAAAATGTTTTTAAATATATTTTTAGTTTAATTTATGATTTGACTGGATTTATTTAACGTATATATACTCGAAATATACCTGGTTTACTTTTGGTATATTTCTGGTATATATATGGGTTATATTGTTATTCCATTTACATTCATGCATCATTTATTTTTGTGAATGAATGTTTTATATTATTTATTAATGAAGAATATCAATAGAACGTGCTATCTAGTGGGCAGCACTAGGACCGAGTACATACCGGTACGCCTATAGTATTTAGGCTATAATATTAACTTATTTATGGATATTGATTTAATGTGATTATTGATATGTGTGAGATATGGTTTGGAGGTGTGATTGCTGGAGCTCGGTTGACCAAGTGTCTCGGGGCCAATCACACTGGCAGTTAGACTGCTGGAGCTCGGTTGACTTAGTGTCTCGGGGCCAGTCTACTGTCCAAATGGATTAAGTGGATATATTTGGAATAAGTGAGCCTATATGGCTAGAGTGTTGTTTAACACTATTTTCTGAGGTTGCGATATTCTAGGGTTCTATGTGATCCTTCATAAAAGATGATTTTCAATAAAACATATAAAATGATTTTCTGCATTTGTGTGTATTTGCCTGTATATATATTAGATATATATATACTGTTGATTGTATGCATTATCATTTAGTGTGTATGTATATATATTATAGTAATTCACTCAGTGAGGTCTGACTCCCCTCTGTTGACCATTTTTCAGGAGAGTCAACTTCTTCAGACCTCAGTAGCAGGTCGATACGCCGGATTTCTTCCGCCTCGGCTTCTTTATGTAAATTATCTACTTGAGTCTTATTTTATAATCTAGATACTGCAGTAGTTGTGAATTAAAGTATTGGATTTCATGTATTTTATTTAAAGAGATGTATTATGTTGAAACTGGATTTGTATTAAAGAGATTTTATATATGTGATGAGATTTGATTCAAATCCAGTGATGAAGTGTTATGATTATATTTATGATTTTTTATTTCCGCTGCATATTATATGGTTATTGTTATTATTGCATGATTTATTTTATTTTTAGGCTTGCTACGGGTTCCAGATTCGAAAGAATTCCTGTTCCCTAGCGCCGGTCATGGCCCCTGTTTTGGGTCGTGACAAAGTTGGTATCAGAGCGGAGTTCTGTGTCAGGGCTTAGTTATGTGAGTTGTGGCCCTAGTTTTAAAGTTATGTTTTCTGTTGGACTACTGCAGTGTATTAGGTTCGAGTATGTCTTGATAAGTATTCCTTGCTATAGTTTTCAGCGTTATTCCTCCGTTGTCTATTTTGTCTGAATCTTTCCGTTTGTCTTTTCAGAATGAGGAGGCGAGCGCGTGTCGCTCCACCGGTCGTTGAGGCCGAGGATGATGAGTCTTTTCAGGATGAGGTTTTACCCCCTGAGCAGCCAGTTAGACGTAGAGGTCGTGGCAGAGGTAGACCTCGAGGAGCGGCAGGTCGCCGTAGGCAGAGAGAGTTACAGGACGAGGAGCCTGTTGAGCCTGAGTTTGATGTTCCTGTTCCTCCAGTTGTTCAGTCTGTTCAGCCTGCCTGTCAGCAGGGTATGTCTGACCCTGAGGCAGCTTTATTCTATGCCCGAGTTGGCAGGATTGCTTTTGATGGTACTTCTGATCCTTTAGACTTTCTGCATGCGATTGAGACTAGGACTCGGACTGCTCATACCGAGTACCAGCGGATCATGATCGTTGAGTTGTCTATCGAGGGACCAGCCTTAGACTGGTTTATTCAGATGATCCAGCCCTATATGATGACGATGACCTGGGCTCAGTTTCGAGAGCAATTTATGAGGAGATTTTGTCCAGAGCCTCTTCGTTTGAGTTATCGTCTTCGATTGACTAGTATTTCTCGTGGAGATCGATCTGTAGAGGAGTATACTCGAGAGTTTCTTCGTCTGGGTAGATATGCTGAGGATCTGATGCGAGATCAGTATTTCGCTGTCACTACATATGTTACTGGTTTGGGTTCAGCTTTTGCTGGTATGCCTACAGCAGGTCTTACTCTGGAGTCCGTGATTGAGTTAGCCAAGAAGATTGAGCTGAGGTTAGTTAGGCAGGGAGCGATGCCTGATTATTACCAGCTAGGAGTTCAGTCGAGTGGATCGCAGGCTACTCCGTATTTGAGTTTTCATGTTGGATCGAGTAGTCAGCAGCGAGGTCTGACTCAGCAGAGTCAAAGACAGCAGCAGCGAGTGCATCGGAGCAGTAGACATGGCCGTGGAGGTCAGCGTAGATCATTCAGATTTGGGTTAGGTGCTTCGAGTAGCAGCAGTGGTCGTAGTTCTGGATCAGCGGCCAGTGTTTGTCAGACTTATGGTAGAGTCCATCAGGGACCGTGTTATCTGACACCACTGACATGCTTCAGATGCGGGCAGACAGGACATTTTACCAGATCGTGTCCTTATTCCGGGTATCAGCAGCAGTAGATTCCGTGATTCCCACAGCAGTCGATTGCTAGTGCAGCACCCGTGCCATTTCAGTTACCACCAGCTCAGCATCAGAGTTCCACTCAGTTTGTTCCATAGCAGAGTCATGGTAGAGGTACTAGAGGAGGTGCCAGAGGTGTTGGCCAGGCTTCTACCAGTCAGCAGGGAGGTCGAGGTCAGGCCAGAGTCTTTCATCTTACTCAGCAGGATGCTCAGGCATCTAATGCAGTCGTGGCAGGTATTCTTTCTGTTTGTTACCTGGATGCATGGGTTTTGTTTGATCCGGGTGCCACGCATTCGTTTGTTTCTCCTGTTTTTGCTTCTAAATCTTATTGGCAAGCTTCGAGGATGGCTTTTCCTTTGTCTGTTGCCACTCCTCTGAGTGATTCCTTGGACGTCGATATTGTTCTTTCTGATTATCCAATTCTCGTGGGAGATAGAGAACTACCCGCTGATTTGATGTTGTTGGATGTGATGGAGTTTGATGTTATTCTGGGAATGGATTGGTTATCTCAGCACTTTACCGTGGTAGATTGCAGGAATAAGGAGGTGACTTTCAGAATTCCTGGTGAAGTAGAATTTAAGTTTGTTGGTGACAGGAGTTCAGCACCTCAGAATCTTATTTCTGCTATTACAGCTAGGAAGTTGTTGAAGAAAGGTTGTCAGGGATATTTGGCATTGGTCAGGGATACGTCAGTGGAGAAGTTGTCACTCACAGATGTTCCGGTTGCTTGTGAGTTTCCTGATGTTTTTCCCGAGGAGTTGCCAGGTTTACCACCTCACAGAGAGATTGAGTTCTGTATAGATGTGGTACTAGGTACTACTCCTATATCTATGCCACCTTATCGTATGGCTCCTGCAGAGTTGAGAGAGTTGAAGGAGCAGTTGCAAGAGTTATTGGATAAGGGTTTTATCAGACCTAGTGTTTCTCCTTGGGGTGCACTAGTCCTGTTTGTGAAGAAGAAGGATGGTACCCTGAGACTGTGCATTGACTACAGAGAGTTGAATAAGGTGACGATGAAGAACAAGTATCCTCTCCCGAGGATTGATGATTTATTTGATCAGCTACAGGGTGCACAATTCTTTTCTAAGGTTGACTTGAGGTCGGGTTATCATCAGTTGCAGATTAGTGAATCCGATATTCCTAAAACAGCATTCCGCACTCGATATGGTCATTATGAGTTTCTAGTGATGTCTTTTGGTTTGACTAATGCACCAGCAGCTTTTATGGACCTGATGAATAGGGTATTCAAACCGTATGTGGATCAGTTTGTGGTAATCTTCATTGATGATATACTAGTATATTCGAGGAGTATGGAAGAGCACGTATATCATTTGAGGATTGTACTACAGACATTGAGAGATCATCAGCTTTATGCTAAATTCTCGAAGTGTGACTTTTGAATGGAAAGTGTTTCTTTTCTTGGACACGTAGTGTCTAAAGAAGGTATCCAGGTTGATCCATAGAAGGTTAAGGCAGTATCTGAGTGGCCTAGACCGACTTCTGTTACGGAGATTCGATGTTTTCTGGGTTTAGCCGGGTATTATAGGCGGTTTGTGCAGGATTTTTCCAGGATTACAGCCCCTATGACTCGCTTGACTCAGAAGAATGTTAGATTCGAGTGGTCAGAAGCTTGTGAGAATAGTTTTCAGTTGTTGAAGGAGAAGTTGACCACAACGCCAGTATTAGCTTTGCCTAATAGTGTGGATAAGTTCACAGTTTACTGTGATGCCTCTAGAATTGGTCTTGGTTGTGTGTTAATGTAGAATGGAAGGGTGATAGCCTATGCTTCGAGGCAGTTGAAGAAGCATGAGCAGAACTATCCTACACATGATCTTGAGATGGTTGCAGTGATCTTTGCTTTGAAGATTTGAAGACATTATTTGTACGGGGTGACTTGTGAGATATTTACTGATCACAAGAGCCTTAAGTACATTTTCTAGCAGCGAGATTTGAATTTGAGGCAGAGAAGATGGTTGGAATTGTTGAAGGATTATGATTACGAGATTCTTTACCATCCGGGTAAAGCTAATGTTGTAGCAGATGCCTTGAGTAGGAAGTCCTCAGGTAGTCTTGCTCACATCGGTGTTAAGAGGAGACCATTGATCCAGGAATTGCATTTGATGGTGGATCAAGGTCTGATGATGAAGATTAGTAGATCAGGTGGACTGTTAGCTCAGTTTAAAGTGCGATCTGTACTGAGGGATAGGATTAAAGCAGCTCAGAGCCGAGATCCTATTCTAGAAGAGCTTGCAGAGAATGTCAGAGCAGGGAAGTTCACTGATTTCACACTTGATGATGATGGTGTGTTGTGGATCAGTGGTAGATTGTGTGTTCCAGATGTGGATGACTTGAGAGAGGAGATTTTAGAGGAAGCACACTCTACAACCTATAGCGTTCATCCGGGCATTACTAAGATGTACCACAGTATCAGAGATTTATACTGGTGGGATGGATTGAAGAAGGATGTCGTTGATTATGTTGCTAAGTGTTTGACGTGTCAGCAAGTGAAAGCCGAACATCAGAAGCCTTCTGGGAAGCTTCAGCCTCTTCCTATTCCCGAGTGGAAGTGGGAGAGGATAGCTATGGATTTTGTGGTCGGTTTACCTCGTTCGAAGGATGGATACGATTCCATCTGGGTGATTGTAGACAAGTTGACGAAGTCTGCAGATTTCTTGCCTGTGAAAGCCACATATTCAGTTGCTAGATTGGCGAAGTTGTATGTGAAGCATATTGTGTGCCTTCATGGAGTACCTGTGTCCATTGTGTCAGATAGAGGTTCGGTGTTTACTTCTCATTTTTGGCAGAAGTTGCAGGAAGCGATGGGCACTAGGTTGGATTTCAGTATAGCTTTTCATCCTCAGACAGATGGCCAGTCTGAGAGGATGATCCAGACACTGGAAGATATGTTGAGGATGTGTGTCCTGGATTTGGGAGGTAGCTGGGATGATCATTTGCCACTTGTTGAGTTTGCATATAATAACAGCTACCATAGCAGTATTGGTATGGCACCGTATGAGGCGTTGTATGGAAGGAAGTGTAGATCCCCGCTGAGTTGGGATGAGATTGGTGAGAGAGCTTTGACTGGACCAGAGATGGTTCAGGATGCTGCAGAGAAAGTCGCCGTGATCAAGCGAAGATTAGAGACCGCAGTTAGCAGACAGAAGAGTTATGCGGATCCTAGGCGCAGAGATATGGAGTTTCAGGTTGGAGATTTCATTTTTCTGAAGGTATCTCCGGTGAAGGGTGTGATGAGATTTGGCAGGAAGGGTAAGTTAGCATCGAGATACATTGGACCGTTTGAAATTCTGGAGAGAGTTGGCACTGTTGCATATCGGTTGGATTTGCCTCCAAGTATGTCACAAGTGCATCCAGTATTTCATATCTCGATGTTGAGGAAGTATATCTCAGACCCTTCACATGTGTTGCAACCTGACAGTGTGGAAGTAAGTGAAGATTTGACGTTTGTGGAAGAACCTGTGGCAATCGTTGATTATCAAGTTCGACAGTTGAGATCGAAGCAGATTCTGATGGTCAAGGTTCTGTGGCGTAGCGACAGAGTTGAAGAGCATACGTGGGAGACTGAAGCTGAGATGCGAGCTTCTTACCCGTATCTCTTTCCTTCTTGATCTTGTTTTCTGGAATTCGGGGACGAATTCTTGTAAGGGGGGAAGACTGTAATATCCCGTGTTTTTAAAATATTTTTACACTGTACCGAGATATGCAGTGTTAATAATTTCTGTATATTATATGATATTTTTATGAGTTGATATGTATTTAAAACCTATTTTTATTACTGTGTATTATTTTTAGTGTTTTACGTAAAATTTTCCCGGGACTTGCATTTTCGGGGAAATTTTCACGTAAACAATGTAATATTAATTATTTTAAATATATTTTCGGACTTGCATGAACTCATGCGTATTTTTAAATTATTAAATAAAGCCTGTGTGTGTATATTTATTTAATTAGGGTTTATTATTACCCTAATATTCTATTAATTATTTATTTGTTTTATTGTTATTTAATTAATTTTATTTAGTATAAATTATTAAAATATTAGATTTTATGTGTGTGGTGTATATTTGATGTGTGTAATTTAATATTATTTTATTATATAGTGTAAAGTATATATATATACATATATACATTAAAATTTGTCAAATTACAAAAGAATTGGAAAATTACCAAACTGCCCCCGACTACTCCTTCTTCCCCGATCACCTTCTCCTCGAAGTCCGGACGCCTGTCACACCGTTTCTTCATCGTGGGTGTGCCGTCCGGTGTGCCACCGCCTTCCCCAACCATTTCCGCCGCCTGAGGTAGCCGTTTCCGGTGCCTGGAAGTCGATTTTGGCCGGAGAAGCCGAAAATCGATCCACCGTCGTTCACGCCGATTCCGGCCACCGTTTTCAACACCGCCGGTCTTTTTCTTCTCCTTGAGCTCCGGTCAGTGTGATTCTAGCTTTGGTTTGAGCTAAAATGGTCTAGAATTGCTTAGGTTTCGAATTTTCAATTTCGGCCTATTAGGGTTTTCAATTTTTTTTGAGCTTCGAATTGGATGATTCATGAAAACTCCCTTCACAAATGTTGTTCCTAGTAGCTCAATCTACTTGTATGAATTTTTGTAGAATTTTTGGAGATTTTTTGGATTTTTGAATATTTTAATATTATTTTCTAATTTTCGGAAATTAATTATTTAAATTATGAAATTGGATTTTATGGTTAAATTAGGTGTTGAAATGAATTATAGGAATTTATTTGGAATTTTTATGAATTTTCAAGTATTTATTTTGAATTATTGAAGTTTATGTGATTTTGAGAAATTAGGTTAAATGTGTTTTTATTTGAATTTAATTGGTTAATTGAGTTTAATTATTGATATTATTGATAAATATGTTGAGAAAATTAATTTTGGATAATTTTATAATTTTTGGTGAATTTTTGAAGTAATTTAAATATATTTATATATATAAGGGTATTTTGGTAATTTTACCCTAAATTGTCTAAAAATGTAATTTAATTGGTTTTAATATTTATTTAAGGTATAAAAATGATTTCTACAAAATATTTGGTATTTTTAACTAATTAAAACTATTTTTTGTGAATTATTTTCAATTATATATATAATATACGGTTTTACTAATAAAATGAGTTTTAATCGGTTTTTACAGTGTTTCAAGGTTAATTATGTAATTTCTACGTATATAATGTAGTTCTGTGATTTAAGGATATTTTTGGTATATCTGAAATTATTCTGTGTTTGTGGACCCCGGTCGGTGGATTGTAGTCTGGAGTCCGACCGAGGGGTTATGGATTTGTGTTGAGCTTGTATTTTGAAGTGTATTTCTTTGCAGGGTCGGCTCTACTCTTTTGAGTAGAGAGATGTCCGTTTTACAGGGGAGGTTCTGCCGGATTTTCGATAGAATTCTCGTAAAACGTGATATCCAATCGAACCCTAATTCTGTTTCCGTATTTAAATACTCTAAATTGAATTCTAGGATTTCTATTAGGTTTATTCTGATGTCTATTATTTATTGCTTGTTTAGTTGCGCTGAGACCGAGGGCTAGTGGACCAGGCCCGTGGACCTGTCTCGTGGAGCGCATTAGGTGAGTTACTATACTATATATATATGCTTAGGATGCATGATTTAGAAATGCATGTTTTATGTTGATTAAATATGCATAAATAATATGATTATTTCTTAAGTTTATATTAAGTATATTTTTGGTTTATTTTTGGTATATAATAAATTATATACATGTTTTGTTAATAAAATATATTTAAAATGTTTTTAAATATATTTTTAGTTTAATTTATGATTTGACTGGATTTATTTAACGTATATATACTCGAAATATACCTGGTTTACTTTTGGTATATTTCTGGTATATATATGGGTTATATTGTTATTCCATTTACATTCATGCATCATTTATTTTTGTGAATGAATGTTTTATATTATTTATTAATGAAGGATATCAATAGAACGTGCTACCTAGTGGGCAGCACTAGGACCGAGTACATACCGGTACGCCTATAGTATTTAGGCTATAATATTAACTTATTTGTGGATATTGATTTAATGTGATTATTGATATGTGTGAGATATGGTTTGGAGGTATGATTGCTGGAGCTCGGTTGACCAAGTGTCTCGGGGCCAATCACACTGGCAGTTAGACTGCTGGAGCTCGATTGACTTAGTGTCTCGGGGCCAGTCTACTGTCCAAATGGATTAAGTGGATATATTTGGAATAAGTGAGCCTATATGGCTAGAGTGTTGTTTAACACTATTTTCTGAGGTTGCGATATTCTAGGGTTCTATGTGATCCTTCATAAAAGATGATTTTCAATAAAACATATAAAATGATCTTCTACATTTGTGTGTATTTGCCTGTATATATATTAGATATATATATACTGTTGATTGTATGCATTATCATTTAGTGTGTATGTATATATATTATAGTAATTCACTCAGTGAGGTCTGACTGCCCTCCGTTGACCATTTTTAAGGAGAGTCAACTTCTTTAAACCTCAGTAGCAGGTCGATACGCCGGATTTCTTCCGCCCCGGCTTCTTTATGTAAATTATCTACTTGAGTCTTATTTTATACTCTAGATACTGCAGTAGTTGTGAATTAAAATATTGAATTTCATGTATTTTATTTAAAGAGATGTATTATGTTGAAACTGGATTTGTATTAAAGAGATTTTATATATGTGATGAGATTTGATTCAAATCCAGTGATGAAGTGTTATTATTATATTTATGATTTTTATTTCCGCTGCATATTATATGGTTATTGTTATTATTGCATGATTTATTTTATTTTTAGGCTTGCTACGGGTTCCGGATTCGAAAGAATTCCCGTTCCCTAGCGCCGGTCATGGCCCCTGTTTTGGGTCGTGACAAATATAAAATAAAATCAAATGAGCAGTTTACATAGTAAAGTTGGGGCAGAAGAAATCCGATGTAAAGGTCTACTATTAAGGTCTGAGGATGAAGACTCTCTTGAAAAATAGTCAACGAAAGGGAGTCAGATTTCACTGAGTGAATTGTTATAATATATATACATGCATAGCTAAATGACAAATGCACACATTTACCAGTATATATAATAAATATATATACAAGAAAATACACACAGATGCAGCAAAAATCATTTTATATAATACTGAAAATAATATCCGTTTATGAAGGATCAAATAGAACCCTAAACGATCGCAACCTCAAATAGTGTTAGACAACACTCTAGCCATACAGGCTCACTTATTCCAAATAATTCACTTGTTTCATTTGGACAGTAGACTGGCCCTGAGACACTAGGTCAACCGAGCTACAACAGTCTGACTGTCAGTGTGATTGGCCCCGAGACACTTGGTCAACCGAGCTCCAGCAATCATACTCTCAAATCACATCTCATATCAAACAAATCAATCTGATTAATATCCACAAATAGGTTAGTAATGTAACCTAAATTTTATTGTCGTACCGGTATGTACTCGGTTCTAGTACTGCCCACTAGGTAGCACGTTCTATTGATATCCTTCATTTAAAAATAATCCATACATTCATGAAATAAATGATGCATGACTTTAATTAAAATAACAATATAAACCATATATATACTCGAAATATACCAAAAATAAATCAAGTATATTTCGAGTATATATACATCGAATAAATTCAATTTAATTATAAAATAAACTATAAATATACTTAAAAACATTTTAGGTATAATTCAATAATAAAACATGCATTTAATTTAAAATATACCAAAAATATACCAAAATATACCTAAACAATTATTAAACCATTCATGCATATTTCATAAAATTTAAACATACATTTCTAAAACATGCATCCTAAAACACGTATATATAAAATAACAACTCACAGTTATGTACTCCACGAGATGGTCCGATGGGCTTGGTTCACTAGGCCTCATCTTGGCGCAACTAAACAAACAAAAGATAATACGAAATCAGAATAAATCTAACAAAATTCCTAGGGACTCGATCTAAAAATACCAGACACAGAATAGGAATAGGAATTTGATCGGATGTCACGTTTTACGAGAATTCTGCCAGAAATTCGACAGAACCTTCCTTGTAAAATGGACATCTCTCTACTCATAAAGTAGAGCCGGTCTTACAAGAAAACATACTTCAAAAATGCACAGCCTCACAACCCCTCGGTTGGATTCCCAAACTACAATTCTACCGACTGAGGTTCACAGTTCACGAGATAAACATAGAACACATTTAAAATGCCAAAAATACCAAAAATACCCTTTAATAATCAAAATATGACAAATTAGGGATTTAAACGCTAAAAATAATTATTTTACCGATAATTAAAATAAAACCCTAATTTTAATAAAATATTATTAAAAATCCATAATTCTCGATAAATTCATAAATATTGACCAAAATACATTTTATAACTCCAAATTACATAATTAGCCCTACAACGTATTAAAAATCAATAAAAACTCATTTATTTACAAAAATAGTATATTATATATAATTTGAAAATAATTTATGAAAAATAGTTTTAATTAGTAAAAAAATACTAAATAATTTGTAAAAATCATTTTTATACCTCAAATAACTGTTAAAACCAATTTAATTTAATTTAATTTTTAACCAATTTAGTACCAAATTAACAAAATACCCCTAATTATATATAATTTCACATAATTCACTATAATTATACAAAAATTCACTAAAAATAATATAATTACTCAAAAATTAATTTCTCAACATATAATTCAATAAAATCAATAATTATACTCAATTAACCAATTAATTTTAACAAAATACTTAATTAACATAATTTTCTAAAAATCACCTAACATAATAAATTCATAATAATTATACAAAAATCATAAAAATTACAAATAAATTTCTACAATTCATTTTAACACCTAAATAACAATTTTATAATTTATTTAATTAATTTACGAAAATTAGAAAATATTAATAAAATAATAAAAAATTCACAAAAATCAAAATAATTCCCAAAAATTCCACAAAAATTAAAGGATGTAGATTAAGCTAAGAGGATCAATCTTTGTGAAGGAAGTTAGCTTGAATCATTAGAATCGAAGTTCAAAAAAAATCAAGAACTCATAAAGGCCGAAAATGAAAATTGAAAACCAAGGAAAATCTAGACCAAATCACAAGAAAATAAGCTTGGAAATGAACTCACCAAAGCTCAAGAAGAAAATAGAGACTGGTGGCGTTCAAAATGGTGATCGGAAAAGGCTTGATCGGCATTGGGTACAATTTCGGTTTCTTGAAAGAAAATTGGCCAAAACTAGCCGGAAATGAAGGGAGAAGGTGGCGGAGGAAGCTTGGGAAGGAGGAGGATGGCTGGGAGGCACTCCGACGGTGAGGGTGGAGCTTGGCAGAGGCGGGAATGGTGGTGAGGGGCGTCGGGCTTGAAGGAAGAAGATGATGGCAATAATTGTAAATAAATCAAACTTTATTTTTTGTATATATATATATATATATATATATATATATATATAACTTAACTTATATTATTATACTATATTAATATTATATTCAAAATAATCTACACTGCATGTTAAAATATCACCCAATATTATATACATATACATGTATATATATAATACATATTAATTAAAAAAAATGTTTAATATATAATATTTACTTAATTAATATAAACCCTAAAATATTAAATATGTGTATATATATGCATGTATATGTATATATTTTAATACGATAATTAAAATCGTGCATGGACTCATGCAAATACATAAACCAACCAATATAATTAATAATTATTTATTTACGTTTTAATTTTTCCAAAAATAAGATTCGTGGGAAAATTTTACGTAAGAAACTTAAAATAATTAAAAATAACTTTAATAAATAACAAACTAATTAAATAATCAAATATATATATTAAAATTATTAACACTGCATATCCCGATGCAGTTTAAAATTATTTAAAATCTCGGGATATTACATAGCTTTAGTCACTGGACTTATTCTTAGTGCATTAGAAGCGCGACCCAAGTGTCGTATAGTCTTGGTGCATTAAAAGTATGGCCCGAGTGCCAAACCTCAGTACTATAGAAGTGACCTAAGGGTTCTAATGTCCAGTTACTGGACATTAATGCTCGGTGTGAAGGGACAACTAGTAGTGATGTGCATAAGGTTGATAACCGTTATGTCATTTTGATGCCTTTTGAAATTTAAATCATATAACCGTCACGTCTGCTCGTATGTCAAAAGATGAGATCTTTTGGCTACTATAATGATGACTGCTCGATTAATGGATCCTTTCCACTTCATAGACTGCCCTTAATCGTGTGAGAGAGACCACAACATTTATGAGGGTAGTAATGGTTATTTTAAGCCCTTCCATTGTCCTATAAGTACATTAGATTCTTTAGCTTGTTGCATTTTTTTCTTCTTACTACCTCTTTTGCTTCTTCCTCCTTGTATGCCCTATGATTAGGCTCTTCTGTAATAAAGTTTATGTTTTGCATTCAAGTGAAGCTTTCTTCTTTTATCCCCTTCTTTTTGTTTATTAGATAAAATCTATGGCACTGAGGGAACAAATTAGCTTTGATCTTTTTGTCTCTAGGATAGATGAGGACTTTTTAAAATGGTATCAAAGGCATTTTAGTATTCCCACCGATTTCATTTTGCATACTATGGATAAAAGATTTAGAGCCCACACTAATATGCCAGATTTTGATAGACTAGTTGTGTATTTTGACCAATTAGAGGGGGGCTTAAAGTTCCCTCTGGACCTCTTTATGAAGGAGTTCTTGAATAGTTATAATATAGCTCCCGGGCAACTCCATCCCAATAGCTATCAGATTCTTACTAGGTTCATAGAGTTAATGCATAAGGAGGGTAGAGAGTCAGACCTGGATATCTTGAGATACCTTTATAGCTTGAATAAGAAAAAGTGGGAGTTAATATTCTCTTTGTTGGCTATCCCCAACCATAGCCTTTCTGTGAAACTCCCCGACCTACATAAGAAGTGGAGACATAAATTTTTTATTGTCAAGCATCCTTCAGACTTTGTGAATGTTTGGTGGATGTGGTCTGACAAGTGCCATAGGGTAAAGCGTCCTCCAAGGTTGTCCGACCAAGATATAGAGATGGTTTTGAGACTTCACCTTCATGGCTTGGTTGATGCCTGGTCTATGAAAGATGTATCCAGAAAATATCTATGGAGAGTCTGCCCTGATTGTGTACAACCCACTGGCATGTTTTGACCTTTAAAAGGTATCTTTCTAACTTATGTATTTTTATTTTTATTTATAGATGGTTGACTTTTTGCATTTGAGGACTGGATTTAGCTTGTAGTTGATGAGTTAAAGGTGCAAAAAGATGCTCAAATATCTTCTCCATCACCCTAGCCTGTAGCGCCAGTGGTTCCAAATAAGGATGTCAATTTGAAGGGAAAATGGTTGAATCCTCTTAGGCTGATAAGGAAGGAGGTCGAAAAAGGTGAGTCCTAGATAGAGACTCGAATGTTGAGGAACTATACGAGGAAATATTCATCAAGCGTCTAAAACTCTTTGGGTGTCCATACATGAGGGCTTGGATCCTCAATAAAATGAAGCCCCTTAGTGTCTCGAACACCCAAGTTAGAGATCAATATGCTGAATCCCTGAGGCTGCCAACTGACATGCAGTGCTGGATAGAGGAGGATAGTGAAGACCTATATAACTCCATGATTGGACACTCGTTAGAGGTAAGTGTTTGATTTTATTAATCTTATGTTTGTGTTTCAAGGTAATGACCTTCATTCTCTTTCTCAGATGACTTAGGCTTTACTACTGGTAAAGGACAGTCACTACCACCTGGAGAGCTAATATAACTTAAAGGAAACAGAGGTGGGGATATAGCGATAGACTTCGAAAAGCAGTTGGATAAGGCAAAGGCAGTGCTAGAGCTCTACTAGACTACACATGCAGAGGCGAGGTCTAAGGCAAAGGTGAGATAAAAGAAAGTAGCTGACCTGGAGCATAGTTAAGCTCAATTAACTATGAAGATTGAAGAACAAGACTCCCGAATCGCCGACCTAGAGAGGAAGCTAAGTGAGGCCGAGAAATCCCGAGAAGATGACAAAAGGACCTACTAGAACATTGTTGGGGGGTTTCTCAAGGCATATAGGTCTGAGTGTCAGAGGGTCCTAACTTGCACAGAATCTGAATCTGGACTTAATAGACTTGGATAAAATAACACCGGCTGACCTGGCTAGGATCACCTTCGAAGAGAATGCTTAGAGCAAGACCTCTTCCCTTTGTGCGAAGAATTCTAAAAAAGCTACGAAATCTGCAGTTGGGGGATCATCTTCTAAGCCTTCTATAACTGTCAGTGCTATTAGTATTGCTCGCGCCTCTATCTCTAAGTCTCCTCTATCGAGTGTCCCTTTATCTGAGCTTTCTGATGCTTAGTTATTAGACTACAATTTATTTTTTTATAATGTGGATTTTGTAATATAATTCTTCTTATCAACGAATGAAAGTACTTTATTTGATAAGACTTTGAGTATATCTACTAATAGTATTTTTTGAGACAATCTGAGTTCCAATATCGTTGTAATTCCTTCCCTTGTCTGTCTTTGATTTTGTATGCCCCTTTATATGTTTGCTCTGTGACCTGATAAAGGCCTTCCCAATTAGGTTCGAGTTTGCCAGTACCAAAATTGCCTTTATCGATGTCTGCCCTTCTAAGCACCTAATCTCCTATCTTAGACTGTCTTGGTTGGATACGCCGGTGATGATACTGAACTATCTTCTGCCTCTGTTCTTCTGCCATAGCGAATGCCCTTTCTCTTCTTTCTTCTAGTAGATCCAAGCATATCCGAGTATTAATGCCATTAGCTTTTTGGTCTAATTCCTCGTAAACCCTATAACTTGGCGACCCACTTTCAATCGGTATCACTGCATCTATCCCGTAGGTTAGTTTGAATAATGTCTCCCCTGTGGAGGTTCTGGGCATAGTCCTATTAGCCTAAATGACATTGTTAAGCTCTTCGATCCAATTGCCCTTCTTTTCATTGAGCCTCTTCTTTAACCCTAGCATGATGGTTCTGTTAGTGACCTCTGTCTATCCATTCATTTACGGGTGAGCTACTAATGTAAATTGCTTTATTTTGAGGTCGGAATAGAACTTTTTGAATTTCTTGTTATCAAATTGCTTTTCATTATCTATGATAAGGGTATGTGGTATTCCAAACCTACAGATGATTTCTTTCTAAAAGAAATATTGAATTCGGGCTTTTATGATGGTCGTTACAGCTTGCACTTTTATCCATTTGGTGAAATGGTTTGTATCCACAATCAGGAATTTCTTATGGGATATTAAGGAAGGGAAGGAACCCAAAATATCCATACCCCATACGGTAAAAAACCAAGGGCTCCCAATTAGATGTTGAGGGTGGGAGGGCTTATGGTTGAGGCGGGCAAACTGCTGACACTTGTGGCATTCTTGAGTTAGTTTCTGAGCATCTCAGGACATGGTAGGCCAGTAGTATCCTTGCAGTAATGAGATTTGTGTGCTCTATAAATTCCTTCGTGAATTTCCCTGAGTACATTATTCCCTTCCTATGGAGATACTCACTTAGACCATGGATATGAAAGAGATCTCTTGTAGAGTTCTTCATGGCAGATGGAGTAGTGTGCAACTTTTATCTTTAACTTCCGAGCTTTTAGTTTGTCTTCTGGAAGTATCCCATTCTCCATATATTAAATGATCAATTTCATCTATTATAGGGCTTCCCATATGTCCATGATCTTTGGATCCTTGATGCTTGGTTTTATTAGTACTTCGGTGAGCTCGAGTTCTTTAAATGTTGGATTGTCCTTAGCTGCTTACTTGGCTAATAGGTATGCCTTCATATTTTCACTTTTAGGGATTTTGGTGATTTCCTACTGTCCCCCCCTCTTGCTCGAGCTTCTTTAGGAGCTGTTTAACTTTTTTGACATATCTGGCGATGCTCGGATCTTTTGTTTGGAATGTCCCTTTGACTTGGTTCACCATCAATTGAGAGTCTGAGTATATCCTAAGATACTTGGCTTTGAGTTTTATAACTAACTTCAGCCTTATGATGAGTGCTTTATATTCTGATGCATTATTAGTGGCATCATATTCTATCTAGATGACATATTTGATGAAGACTTTGTGTGGCCCTTTAAGAATAATCCTTGCACGAGAACCATGGGTGGATGACACCCCATCTACATAGAGCTGCCATTCTGGTCTCTTGGAAAGAGTAAGGTTTTCTGATGTCATTTCTTACACAAAGTCTGCTAAGGCCTGAGCTTTCACTTGTTGTTGGGGTTCATAATCGATGTCAAATTCTTTGAGCAATATTGACCATTGAACTAATCTGCCAAATGTTTCAAGTCTTTGTAAGATTTTCCTCAAGGGGAAGCTGGATCTTACAATGATAGAATGAGCATGGAAATAGTACCTGAGTTTTTGGGATGTGTGGATGACGACCATAACTAATTTATCTAGTGCTGGATACTAAATCTCTAATCCTTGGAGTATTTTGCTGACATAGTATACCAGACTTTGCTGACTTTCTTCCTCTTTTACTAGTACTGAAGCTATTGACTCTCAGCCAATAAGAAGGTACAAGTATAGTGTTTCCCTGGTGATTAGTTTGCTAATCAAAAGTGGCGAGGATATGAATTTTTTTTTATATCTTCAAAGACTGCTTGATAGTCTTCAATCCAAATAAATTTCTTGGAATTTTTTAGGGCTAGAAATAGTGGTAGGCAGCTTTTGGTTGAGCAAGAGATGAAACGCCCTAAGGCTATTATCTTGTCATTTAGCTTTGCAACTCGTTAATCATTATTGAAGTTTTCATATTAAGAATGGTCTCCATCTTTTTCGAGTTAGCCTCTATTCCCCTGTGTGATATCATGAATCCTAGGAACCTGCCTACCCTTACCCCAAAGATGCACTTTTTACCTTGAAGATGCACTTTTCTAGGTTTAGCTTGATTTGGTGTTAGCTCAATAATTGGAGGATTTAGTCAAGGTCAACGAGATGCTGCTCCGCATTTTTTCTCTTGACAATGATGTCATCTATGTATGCTTCCATATTCTTTCTTATTTGATTTTAGAGTACATGGTTCATCATCCTTTGATAGGTTTCTCCGGTGTTCTTCAGCCCAAAGGCATTACTTTATAACAGTAAAGACCTCCATGCATAATGAAGGATGTTTTCTCTTGATCTTCTTTCTTCATTACTGCGTCCATGAAGCTATACATATTATGGCCGGCAGTGGAGTCTACAAGTTGGTCTATTATCGACAAGTCAGTAGCTATCCTTAGGGCATGCTTTATTGAGGTTAGTGTAATTTACACACATTTGTATTTCCCATTGGACTTCTTTACCAGCACCATATTGGCTACCCATTCCAAGTGAGTGACTTCTTTGATAAATCCAGCTTTTAATAGTTTTTTTATTTCTTTAACAATTTTCTTATGCCTCTCATACGTGAAGGTCCTCTTCTCCTAAACAATTGGCTTTACTCCAGGTCTGATGTTCAAGCTATGTGAGGCAATCTGAGGGTCTACCCCAATAATCTCAGATGCTCAAGATGTAAAGTCTTTTGAGTGTTTAATGAGGACCTCACTTATCTCTCACTTAGTTTCTCTATCAAGCTCATTATCGATCCTTACAGTTTTACCATCAATAATCTGTAATGTCTAAATCTTATTGACTGGCTTAGGGTTGGCTCCCTGTTTCTCTATTTCCCAGGATTCTAGGGGGAATGCCTCCGTTTGAGGTTTGACTACCATTTGGTAGCATTGCTTGGCCATGTGTTGATCTCCGCAAATGGATAGAACTCTAACTTCGATAGGAATCTTCATAGTTAGATGTCGGATACTTCTTACTATATCAGTTTCATAAAGTACTGGTCATCCTATAATGTTGTTGTATACTAGTAGGAGGTCTACCACATTGAACTAGGCTTTAATGACTTTTATATCTTCAGTATCTTGATCTTCAAATTCTAAACTTAGCTCTACTATTCCCATTGGTTATGTGGTTCCTCCACAGAAACTCATAATGGGATTTTGGATAGCCTTCAAGTTAGTGACTAAGCCTCCTATTGCTTTGTAGGCATTCCAAGATAATGCGTTGATGGCACTTCCATCATTGATCTATAATCTATTTACTAGATAATTATTGATGTAAGCATTTACCACCAGGGTGTCATTGTAGGGGTGTCGAACGTGATTCCCATCTTTTGGACCAAACATGATCGTTTGTGTTTTCTTAAGGGTAGGCCCTTCTTCTCTGAGACTTTTTTAGTATTCTTCTTCATATTCTCTCCTCTAATAATTATGTTAATAACGTCGGCTGGTTCAATCTGGGCTTTCTTTGGTTCCATCCTGTGTCGTTCCTACACATCCTGATTCCTAGTTCCTCTAGGAATGTCAATAAAGTTGTCGAGTTTGTCATTTTGCACCAATCTTTCTATGGCATTCTTAAGTTCTCGATAGGTCTTAGTGTCATGCCCATAATCCTGGTGATATTGGCAATAGTACCTTCTATCCTGCACGGCTCTCCTATTCAGGCTTATTCTTCTAGCTGGAGAAATTTCTATACCATTTTGCCTAATCCACATGAGGATTATGGATCTGGAGGTATTTAAAGGCATGTATCTTTCAGCTTCGTTTTCAAACCTTTCCACCAAGTTTCTGAAGTTTATTCATGGAAAGCTTGGCCTCCTAGGTCTTAATCTTTCTTCCACCTTAGCTGGTGTTTTCTCATCCTCCCTTCGCATCCTTTTGTCTTCATCCATCTTTATCAATTTGACTGCCATCGCTTTCACCTCCGTAAAAGTGTCAGGCTCTTTTATCATTATCTTATCCTTGAGCTTTCCGAGCCTAATGCCATTCTTTAAAGCTTCTATAGCTACTTTGTCAACCAATTTTTCAATTTGCATAGCAACTTTATTGAATCAGTCCAGATAGCTTCGTAATGACTCATTGACCTTCTGTCGGCACATCCGGAGACCGTTGATATTTTTGGTTGGAGGGACGTTGGTGATAAACTGGGTCCAAAATTTTTCAGCTAAATCTTTAAAAGAGGTGATAAAATTCTCTAAAAGGTGGTGGAACCATCTCTGAGCATTCTTAGTGAGTGTATTAGGGAAGACTCTGCACATGATTCTGTCATTCATGCTCTAGAGTAACATCTTCATTCTAAATAAGGATATATGGTTAATTGGATCTCTGGTTCCATCATATTAATCTAGCTGCGACATTTTGAATTTAGTTAGGATTTTTGTTCAGACTATCCTACTTATAAAAGGTTTCCTTCCTTCTATCACGCATCCATCCTCTTTCCTTGGCCGTGCACGAGCTTTGTGTATAACTTCTTCAACTTTTTGGGTTAACTTGGGATTGTCGAACTGGATTCCCTTTTTGGGGTTTTATACTTCTCCTTGTTTGCTTCAGGTACTTCCAGAGGTGTAGTATTGCCTTTTGTATGAGTTAATCTGGGGTTTCCTCTTTGAATCAAGGCATTCAGTAGTTATTGCATCAAGGCCATTTGAGTTTGAATATTTCATATCATTGCTTCCTTGCTTGCTGGGGTGAGGTTGAGTGTTTAAGTTACTGTGTTTAGATTAGGTATGGTTATGGTAGGTGTTTCTTGTAGCTTTAGAAAAGGTATGGAAGGTATAAATCTGTGATGGTGTTAGAGAGGAGCATAGTAGGAAAGATCAATGCCCGGAGGTGGGTACCCTTGAGTGTTTCGAGGCGGAAGGTATATACCTCCTGCTATAATTTAAGATAAGGGTCCAGCGTGCAAAAAAGGGGCTGGCGGTATTATCGGTGATGATAGAATGATTGGAGGAATGGGAGTAGATAGGTTGATGTTTGTATCGAGAGTTAAGATTGGTGGTGGACTAGAAGTCATGATGCCTAGGGCTCACTTGATAAATGCACCAATGATTTTAATCAAGAGTTCCTACAGACGGCGCCACTTAATAACTTATTTTTTAAAACTATTAAGCTAATACCCTGTAAGTGATAAATAAAGGACAAAGAATATCCCCATAAACCCTCTAATGCCTAAGTCAAAATATATAGAGAGAGAACCTAGAGAGAGAAGGAGAACAAAGAGAATATTAGAGAATAAAATGAATAAAAATAAGGGATATATGGTCCTAGTTATAGGGATAGTGATGCTCAAATTTGAGAGGAATAGGATTCCTCTTTGATAGAAGCCCTATACCAACTAAAAGAGTGTTTCTTCTTATCCGGAAGTCTCCTTATTATGACTCTTTTCCTATTTAACTTCGATGTCCTTCCTAACCAAATGACCCTGTTGTCACGATCCAAAATAGGGTCATGACCGGCGCTAGGGAACATGAATTCTTTTAAATTCGGAACCCGTAGCAAGCCTTTAAAAAAAATAAAAGCATGCAATAATAATAAAATAAATAAAATGTCTTGCAGCGAAAATTAAAATCTCAAAATAACAAAGTAACTCATCAGTTGATTTAATAACACAACTCATCTCATATATATAATATCTTTTAATACAAAGTCTTGTTTCAATTCTTTAAAATACAAATCTCAAACATATATAAAATAAACATCCCACAAGCTTAACTACTGCAGTGTCTAGAATACAAAATAAAATCAAGTAAGCAGTTTACATAGTAAAGTCGAGGCAAAAGAAATCCGGCATAAGGGTCTGCTACTGAGGTCTGAGGACGAAGACTCTCCTGAAATAATCAACAGAGGGGAGTCAGACCTCACTAAGTGAATTGTTATAAAATATATACATGCATAACTAAATGACAAATGCAAACATTCAATAGTATATATAATAAATATATATACATGCAAATACACACAGATGCAACAAAAATCATTTTATATAATACTGAAAATAATATTCGTTTATGAAGGATCAAATAGAACCCTAGATGATTGCAACCTCAAACAGTGTTAGACAACACTCTAGCCATGCAGGCTCACTTATTCCAAATAAATTCACTTATTCCATTTGGACAGTAGACTGGCCCCGAGACACTAAGTCAACCGAACTCCAGTAATCTTACTGTTAGTGTGATTGGCCCCGAGACACTTGGTCAACCGAGCTCCAGCAATCACACTCTAAAATCACATCTCACATCAATCAAATCAATTCAATCAATATCCACAAATAGGTTAGTAATTTAACCTACAGTCTATCATCGTACCGGTACGTACTCGGTCCTAGTGTCGCCCACTAGATATCACGTTCTATTGATATCCTTCATTTAAAAATAAATCCATACATTCATGAAATAAATGATGCATGACTTTAATTAAAATAACAATATAAATCATATATATACTAGAAATATACAAAAAATAAACCAAGTATATTTCAAGTATATATATGTCAAATAAATTTAATTTAATTATAAAATAAACCAGAAATAAACTATACATATACTTAAAAATATTTTAAGTATAATTCAATAATAAAACCTGCATTTAATTTAAAATATACCAAAATATACCTAAAATATACCTAAGCAATTATTAAACCATTTATGCATATTTCATAAAATTTAAACATACATTTCTAAAACATGCAATCCTAAAACACGTATACATAAAATAATAACTCACAGTTGTGCGCTCCTCGACTCTAGTCCGATGGGCCTGGTCCACTAATCCTCGGTCTCGGCGTAACTAAACAAACAAACAACAACACGAAATCAGAATAAATCTAATGTAATTCTAAAGACTCGATCTAAAACACTGGACACAAATTAGGAATAGGAATTCGACCGGATGTCACGTTTTACGAGAATTCTACCAAAAATTATGCAGAACCTCTCCTGTAAAACAGACATCTCTTTACTTAGAAAGTAGAGTCGATCCTACAAGAAAACACACTTCGAGTATAAACAGTTACACAACCCTTCAGTCGGACTCCCAAACTACAATTCTACCGACCGAGTTCACAATTCACGAGATATACACAAAACACATGAAAAATCCAATAATACCAAAAATGCCCTTTAATAAATCAAAATATATCAAATTAGGTATTTAAAACACTGAAAATGATTATTTTACCGATAATTATAATAAAACCCTAATTTTAATAAAATATTATTAAAAATTCATAATTCTCGATAAATTCATAAATATTAGCCAAAATTCATTTTATAAATCCAAATTACATATTTAGCCCAAAAACATATTAAAAATCATTAAAAACTCATTTATTTACAAAAATAGTATATTATATATAATTTGAAAATAATTTTTGGAAAATAGTTTTAATTAGTTAAAAATGCTAAATAATTTGTAAAAATCATTTTTATAAATTAAATAATTATTAAAACCAATTTAATTTAATTTTTAACCAATTTAGTACCAAATTACCAAAATACCCCTAATTATATATAATTTCACATAATTCACTATAATTATACAAAAATTCACTAAAAATAATATAATTACTCAAAAATTAATTTCTCAACATATAATTCAATAAAATCAATAATTATACTCAAATAACCTATTAATTTTAACAAAATGCTCATTTAACCTAATTTTCTAAAAATCACCTAAACTAAATAAATTCATAATAATTATACGAAAATCACAAGAATTACAAATAAATTTCTAAAATTCATTTTAACCCCTAAAAACACCATAAATTAAAATTTCATAATTTATTTAATTAATTTACGAAAATTAGAAAATATTAATAAAATAATAAAAAATTCACAAAAATCAAAATAATTCCCAAAAATTCCACAAAAATTACAAGATGTAGATTGAGCTACTAGGATCAATCTTTGTGAAGGAATTAAGCTTAAATCATTAGACTCAAAGTTGAAAAAAATCAAGAACACAAAGTGGCCGACAATGAAAATTGATAACCAAGGGAAATCTAGACCAAATCACATGAAACTAAGCTTGGAAATGAACTCACTAGAGCTCAAGGAAGAGATAGAAACCGGTGGTGTCCAATATGGTGGTCGAAAAAGGCTTAAGCGGAGTTGAGCACAAATTCGGCTTCTCGGGTGGAAACCGGCCAAAACTTGCGGAAATGGAGGCTACAAGTGGCGGAGCTGCTGAAGGAAGAAGGTGGACATCTGGGAGGCACTCTGATGGCCTCTGATCAGCAGAACGGACGATGGTGAAGGGGGGTGTCGGGTTGTGAGGTAAAGAAGACAATGGCAATGGTTGTAAATTTGATAAACTTTATATATATATATATATATTTAACTTATATTATTATAATATATTGATATTATATTCAAAATAATCTACACCACACGTTAAAAATATCAACCAATATTTATATACATATACTTATATATAATACATATTAATTTAATAAAAATATATAATATATACTTAATTAAAATAAACCCTAATTATTAAATATGTATATATATATATAATATATATATATATATATTATTACGATAATTAAAATCATGCATGGACTCATGCAATCACGTAAAATCGACTAACATAAATAATAAATATTTATTTAGGTTTTAATTTTTCCAAAAATAAAATTCTCAGGAAAATTTTACGTAAGAAATCTAAAATAATTAAAAATAACTTTAATAAATAACAAACTAATTAAATAATCAAATACATTTATCAAAATTATTAACACTGCATATCTCGATACAGTTTAAAATTGTTTAAAATCTCGGAATATTACACCTGTATAGGAAAATAAAGACCTTATTTAAACAAGAATATATATGTGAGGTATCACTAATATTCAAATTTTATTATAGTTTGATTAATCCAGTTTTATCTAAGTAAAATTATAAAAATGATAAAATATTTCAATAATTAATTTAATGTGATGGTGTACATCATAACTTAACTTTAAAACATTTTTAAGCAAAAACAATCATCACTGCCTAATTTCAACTATTATTGATATATAGAAATGTTTGAATTTGATTGAAAATATTTCAATAAAATTGTAAAAGACTAATATAAATTAGTCATTATCTTTCCAATGAGGTCCAATTAAGTAGTCCTTGGAGTCATGTTACGGGTCCAAAAAATTATTAAATAATAACAACTCTATTTGTCAAAGCATGGCTAAAAAGACATAAAGCAACCATACCTTATTTAAAGGAAATTTTTTTTTTTAACACCTTAAACTTCAAATATATTAATATAAACACAACAAGAGCTAGATTATAGAAACCATAAGGAGAAATGAAGAAGACATGATTAACTTCCAAACACTATAGCTGCCAATAATTTACCTCTACACAGTTTCAAGAGTAGAAGTAAAAACCATGACAAGGACAACAACGAGACTAAGAAAATAAGAAAGAAGTTTATATCTAAACAAAAAAGCTAAAGATCCTAACATCAAGAGGCTAAAAAAATAACAATCTTCCTGCTCCTTACTCCTTAATGTCATCTAGCTTCTCTTGGATCCATAACACAATAAAACCTTACAACTTCTTTAGAGATGGAGACAATAACAAACTAAAATAACATAGATCTATTAAATAAAACTTATGTATAAACATAATAAAAGGAAAGGAATATGGGATAAGGTAGTTTTGGCCATTCCAAAACCACTAACTATAAAAGAGGTTTTTAGAGAAAAGGAGGAGAAAATATTTTAAGGAAGAGAATAGAGATATTTGAATGGTATAAAGGTGAAATTCTAGATGTTGATACTATATGTACAATTATGTCTGTTGTAGGTGATACATAAATTCTTTTTAACTATAGTACATTTTATAAGTATGTAGTTTATATAATTCAAATAGAAAGCATTTGTAATGTGTTTCATGTAATGTCTCTCATGTATAGGAATCAGAGAGTGGACTGATTAGCTTCACCATGATAGCCAGTGATATTCTCTCTGTGCTTTAGCTTTGCCATGGCTAAAGTGAATATAATTATGCAACTTTTGCTGCTATATTACTGTATATATATCGATGTAGATACTCAACCAAACCATCCCATCATGGTCTAGTCAACTATGTTCTCAATTCTGATTACCAACACATCACCAGCTCACCTACAAACTCAACCATACCATTCCCACCATGATCCAGACACCCATGTCCCTAATCCCAGTTACTAACTCTTCTACCATAACCATCGCCATGCCCCTACCCATCACCATTACCCAATACCCATTCTCTCACTCCCCTACACCACCTCAACCAAGACTGTACTTCTCTTATTGTTTGGGTCAAATCCCCTAGTTGTGTAGTGGACAAAAGGCTAGCAGTAGACACTTCACGTGAAGACTTTATAGCCACTTATGTCAATAACCATCTTTCCCCTTTCCAAGATAAATTCAGTACTTTTATTTTGGGTTTACATGGGCAAAGGAAAATGTATAAAGATGCACCTACGCTTCAGTTCGAATTAAGCCCATTTCTCTTTCATATACATTAACAGTGAGCCAAAATTTATTCAAACCTGCCAAACTTCAACTCTAGTGTGATTTCATGAACTAGTGCCCAGGCCTAAGTTACTCCAATTAGCCACACGACATAGATTCTCTGCACCATTGGCATAGCTTTTTAAGGCAATCCTTTTTTTAAGTTTGTTCAAGCTAAAGATTCATCTTTGAGTCCTCTCTTGGGCGGAATCGTTGTTGCCCTTACAAATCCCCTCAATGAAGCAAACTCCTCAGTGTCTTTAGGTAGCCATTCTTATCAAGACCCAAACTGGGGAGTCATGACCAGCACTAAAGAACGAGAATTCTTTTGAATCTAAAACTCGTAGCAAGCCTTAAAAATAAAAACACATAGAAATATAATATAAGAATATCAAAGAATTAAAAATTTAAAATAATATTAAAGGAATTCTCATATCATATATCAAAATATAACAATATAATATCTTTCAAACACAAATCTTCATAATAAAATAATACTAAACACTACAACACATAAGTACTACTACTGCAGCTTTTAGAATATGAATAAAAATTCAGATATAAAAATTACATAATCTAGCCAAGATTGAATAAGACCGACAAAAGGGTCTACTACTGAGGTATGATAAAGTAGAATGTCCTGAAAAAATTATTGAGGGGGGTCAAACCTCACTGAGTGAATTATTATAATATATATACATGCAACTAGAGTCATATACAATCAAGCATCAATATAATAATAATAATATATATATATATATATATATATATATATATATATATATATATATATATATATATATATATATATATATATATATATATATATATATATATATATATACATGCATATCATACAGATTCTAAAATCCACTTTTATATAATAATAGATGCAAAAAAAATTATTTTAGGTGAAAGATCATAGCAGAATCCTAAAATAGTCTGCAACCTCAATCATTGAACCTCACTAGCCAACAGACTCACTTGATTCCAAAATATTTCTCTTTTTCATTTTTGGACAATAGACTGGCCCCAAGACACTAAGTCAACCGAGCTCCCGTAGTCTTACTATCGGCATGATTGGCCCTGAGACACTAGGTCAACCGAGCTCCTGCAATCACACCACTCTCTCACCATAAATCTCAATAATCAATTAATCAA